>JAQBSW010002141.1:0-110480 GCA_029291075.1 Eudiplozoon nipponicum | reverse complement strand
TGTACTTCGTTCCAGTTACATTGCTCCCTTCTGGATTCACAACTGAACTAATTTGTTACTAGGTTCGCATAAACCTAATACATACTTGCGTATATATTAGCTCTTCGCAACAAACAGAATTTAACTGAAAGATCTAAGAAGCGTTTATGAAGTTAGTGATGATACAAAAGCGGGGGAATTTACAAATCAACTAGAGCGCGTTCTAAATAGTGTGCGTCCGCAAAAAATCGGAAAAAACGGTGAAATCAAAATACGGAAATTTTGCATCAACTGGAGATCTGATTGGCCCACTTGATAAATTGGCTTTTATAACTTATAGACTGTTTAGTTTATAATAACAACGCGTATATAATCAGAACTGTGCTATTAAATTTCATTTTAACATCACATCCATAAATGGCATAGTGTCTGTTCTGAAAAGATAGTGTTTTAGCTGGCAAGTTAGAACAAACTTAAATTTAATGTTGTGCGTGGCTAAAGTCATGCAGTGGATGAGTTGCAAAGTCATGAAACAAATATGCCTCGGTTCGAATCCCGGATGCTGAAATTTTGTTCAAAATTTCACCTGGTTTCAATTAGGACACAACCGGTCTAATTGATGAATTGCATTTTATATATTGTGTAATGTTTCGTCTATGCAGACAGCCTATATATATATATATATATATATATATATATATATATATATATAAGATTTTGTGGCACCGATGTTGTCACCTTTATAAATAACAATTTGTGATAAATTGAACAACATTTGTAGATGTTACAATTAAAAAAATAAACAATGTAAGCAATCAAGAGGTAAGAATTAAATTACCTGGGCGTTTGAGTGATTTGCTGCCTCGTTCACGAACGCATGTCACACCACTTTCGTTTGTGTAAACAGTTCGTTCATGGAAGTCTTCACGGACGTAGGCACGAGTTAATTGGTGATGATGAATTGTCTTCCCTGAAGCAGACCTAACGTCATTGTTTGACTTAAGAGAGGCTTCATTTGTCGACATATCCCCCACTGTCCTCTCATCGTTTTCTAATGAGTAGTCACAAATATTTATTGATTTTAAAATATCACTGTAGCCTTTCCATTTTCTTTTTTAATTAATATAGCTTCTTCTAACAAAATCAATCATTATAAATAATATTTTTACCCATACACACTAATTTAATTTCAATACACTGTAATGAGTAAAAAAATTTAATTCCATCCAAATAGGCTACACCCATGAAATTGTTTATATTTATTTATAAGGCGTTGTATATGTAAAATTTGATTCGTGTTTTAAAATCAATGATGCTTTCTATTTTAACAATCGTATTGCATTGTTTATTAGTTGTTGCGCACCCTGTAATGTGTTAAATACTTTTAAAGGTAGATTACAATATGCAGATCTGATTGGTCATTGGCAGAACATGATGGAAACATGCCTGACGGGAATTAAAACGTAGAATGAAATGGAATGAATCCTGACAAGCGAGTCTTTTCTTTTGAAACTGTATATTTCGTGTTGCGCATCTAGAAAAAAATAAGATTAAATATGACCAGAATGATAAACGAAAGTTTGCATTAAATAAAGGTATAAACTCATGTGCACATTCGTTTCGTGCTTACTGGCGACTCAGCAGTAGGAGCCGGTATTACGTCCATTACGCGCTATATATTTGAGTAAGGAATTGGGAAGAATTGGACTGTACAATCTCCTATACAAATATGTAAACGTTATACAAAGTCTTTGACAATGCGACTTCAAAGCCAACTAATTATATATAATACATCTAACGAGCCTGTAAAGTGTACAAAAAAAATTACTGTTGTGTTAGTACTACATACAAACTCCACGGTTGCCGAAAAATTAAACGGTATCAAAACTATGGTTGCCGAGACGATACACGATACAATTACAAAGAATTTCAACGAATGCAAAAGTTCACCAAGATGGAGAATTACAACTACTTCTGAACACCAGTTATTTGAGCAAATCCGTACACTCTGGCTTTGATCTATTTCATTATCATTTTTCGCTGTAATCATGACAACATTCATTTAAATATATAACAATTGGGTAATGTTTACTGCAGAATATATATATATATATATATATATATATATATATATATATATATATTTATGATATCCATGCCGTTTTAATTAACACAGTATTCTTATAATTAGGAAAACAACACATAAATAACACAGTGGATAAAGGCCATTTATTTCGTGAATACTAAACATCTCTTATACAATCATACATATTTATACATTTTGGGTTTTCAATTGATTATGCTATTGGTAACAAATCTGACTCGTTATTACTGTTGTTTCTTGTTTTGACTAGTTGATGAGTGTGTATGCGTTTGTGTTTGTGTTGTGTATGCGTGTTTGTATGTAAAGGACATTCTCGCAGTATTGCGAAGTGATGTCTGAGATCTTGTCATTATTGTTTTGGTATCTTGAGAGTTAGCCATTTGTGCAAATTGTTCACTGTTACATGTACAAGTGCTATATTGCGCAGCGGGGTGAAACGATCAACTATACTGGGAAATATAGCACTTGTACATGGCAGTGAACAATTCATCTTAATAAAATAATAATCTTACTAATACACCGCAAACCTTCTAACACATACCTATATGCCTCCCAAAATGAAAGTAACTCTTTGATGCTGTATGATTGATGATAGTATTCACGAGTCTTTATCACTGTATTATTCTAATCTCAAATCTCTCTCTCTATATATACTTATATATATATATATATATATATATATATATTCAATTGTGCATTGTGTTGACAGTGGTAACAAATTTGTTCATATATATAGACAGAATTTAAAATCTCATGTGCACAATTGTTTTGTGCTTACTGGCAGGTCTTTTGTTTAATTAAACGAACATTGGTTGCGCGGGCGGTGCTTATTATGTGTGAAGTTTGTATGTTTACTTACGGTGATGCCAAGAGGAAGGGTTGATGGGTATTGTCTATCGATATATAATTATTTACTAATTTGTGCGTCATAATGTGCCTTATTGGTTTTTTAAAATGTAAAGAAGTCATTCAGAAAATATAAAAAGTTCATTAAGATAATCAACTGGCTGCAAATATTTGTGCATCATTCAATATTTTATTCGATTTTAATTTAAAAAAGGCCATATGGATGTTGCCGAATTATTAATATTTCGCGCACCTCTAGTATGCCTATTGTTGTAATTATTTTTTCTTTATTGTGATTAATGACTGCCTAATTAATTTCATAATTCTTAATTGGATTATTCTTATTAAAAACAAAAGTAATGTTTTTATAAATTTGATTCACTTTATGTTAACTTATTTAAATTGTTATAAGTCTTGACTTGAAGCATCTACGAATGACGTACATTTAGCAAGCAAAGACATCAATTATATACTATCATACAGAAAATTTTTTTAAACATATTAAAGCGATTATATATTTAAACGAAAATTGGTTGCGCGAGCGGTGATGACAAATATTAAAATCAAGTTTGCGATCTTGATTTAAAAACCGGTCCAATATCCCACATAAATTCGGCAATATAAACTAAACATTGTGTAGTGTAGGAAAGGAAATTTATTCAGTTGAAACCCTCCACGTACTATCTAAAATTTTCCACGGACAGCACTTGAACCTGGGCATGTCTGCTTTGGTATCTGCTTCTTTAACCACTGAGTCACTCTGCTGCACGTTACACAAAATTTCATTTATGTACTTACTAAGTTTTTTGGTTGGCCTTTCCAATAGACACAGTCTACAGTGCATCTATTTAGACGTAAATTTCTATCAAACCACTCAAAATCTGCCATTATAAAACAGACATCACGCTACCTGGGGACGTGGTATTTAGTCGAACATATATATAGTTAAACGAACGTTGGTTGCGCAGTCGTGATAACCACTTCAAATATCAAGATTGCCATCTTGATATAATCACCATTCTCATTACAGACATGCATTTGCCAATAAATATTAAGCATTGTATGATGTTGACAAGGCAATTCATTCAAGAGACCGGTTTCATCTTATTGGAAACTTTTCAGGTACTTAAAAGAATTTGCCGCGGACTGGACTCGAACTTGCGCATGTCAGCATTGAACTTTTTGCTTTAACCACTGAGCTACTCTGCCGCATGTTATATGTAATTTTGTATTATATAATAACTAATTATTTTTGTTGAACTTTACTTGAGTTGGAGCTTGATTTAGAAGAGGTGTTTGGTTGAAACTTTAAAATAATCTTAAAAGCGTTTAATTTCACAAAAAACAATAAAAATGAGTTTTTGGTGTGGAACTACAGTTTAGAAAAGCCTAATATATTCGCTCGCTCACTAAATTTCAGAAAAGTTGTAGAATTTCAATAAACATTTTCAACGTAAAAAAAATGTTTTCTATAGAAATAGTAGGGCATCATGAACTGGAATTATAAATAATAAAAATAATAATAATATATATATAATAATAATAATAATAAATAAATAAATAATATATAATATTTAATAATAGATTTGAACATGCCTATAGTTACTGCCTAATTATTATGAAAGAATTTAACTGCGCTTACATTAGCAGTGTTATAGCAAATAGCTGTAAGAACACTTGCCAGCAACTTTAATAACTTTACTTTCATATCATTTTAAACTGCATTATTGGATAAAACAAGGTAGATTTGCTACTCTTACACATCATATGCAATTATACAACATTTATTGTGAGCTTATTAAAAAATAAGCTCAATTATTCCACATTTATTGACCAAATATATAGTGGGTATGGGGCGTAAAACTGGTTTCTACTGATGAGCCACCAGTAAGCATGAAACGACTATGTACATGAGATGATACGTTCCGTTCATGCTGCATTTGGTATATCCTTCTGGTTATATTTGAAATAATTACTTTCTGGATGCGCAACACCTACTACACAATTGCATGTATATTAGCTCTCAGCAACAAAAAGTGGCTAACTATTTGTCCATGGTAACGTCAGCTCATCCTTCTGGTCAAATATGAACAGTACGCTTTTACTACAGGTACGCGCAGAGACCTCAGACAAAATGTGCGCAACACACACACACACACACTGCATATATAGCCATATATATATATATACTTCTACAAATGTTATTATTGATCATTCTAACAAAGAATATGTAACTTTTATATCATTTACTTTATAGTTAATGAATGGTCACTTAAAACGTATCAGTGTATTGTTGTGCCATTAAGAACTTACGCGAACTTCTTTCAGCTCCTCTGTACGGATGTCGACCAATATCAGTGTAGAACGCTGGCCCAGATTTCGTGTCCAACTCTTCGTTGTCTTTAAAATATGCATTGTACAAGCTTCCAAGCGAACCAACGAATGTGTCTGAGCTGTTAGTTGATATGTATTATATAAACCAAACATTAACCGATTTTACTGCGGCAACGTTAGTATTAATTTGTATATTATCCTAGGTGACTCAATTTGGATTCTGTCTGTTGCTACATTAGCTCAGAAGTTTTTATTCAAATATTTCCTGTTGAAAACAATTTAAATGCAACGTACCTAAAGCCTAGGTTCAAACGAACGTGGAGAGCAGTCAAATTAAGCAATTCAACATTATAAAACAATATATGCCTTATATATATGGTTTATATATAAATAAATAGATAGCCTGCTCGCAAGATAATAGCAGAACTGAATAAATATAAATATAAAGATATATTAATAGATAAATAGATATATAGATATATTAATAGAAGGATATTTTGTTAGATATGTAGATTGATATGTAAAAAGATATATTGATATGACCTACTGCAAATTTCTGGCTTTCAACTACAAAGAAAATAGAACGTTCTAAACGTCATCCGCCAGATATCCTCAAACGTTGCAAAAAATTATATTCCGGAATCAAGCAATCTACTCCTCACATATCATGAGTCGGCTAAAGTTGTAAAACTAGTTAATTGGCTATGGAGGGGGCTTGAATAGCCGACAGCCGATTACAGAAATATTAATTGACATTACCATTAGTAAACAGTAGTTGATAACAGTTATTTAAATCAAGGTTTCAAACTTGACGTATAGAAACGATCCAACTATATGTACATGACAGTTACTTCTTGAATGGTTGCGCAGTGCGAGTTTCAAATGTTGAACCTCCGCGATTTGTGTTCGCGAGTTGTCGCTTTGCACTATCAGTTCGGCAAAGATCCGAATGATCCCAATTTCCAAATACGAGTCAAGTTTGTCTTATATTCCGGGTGCGGATTCTTTCTTTTCCTCCGAAGGCGTCAACATAGTTCATAGTAACTACTGGAAACGAGGTACGATCTAATCCTCGTTGACTGGCGACGATTCGGAAGAGCATTTCCGGTTCCATCACCAGGCCTTTAATCACATATTTACACAGAAAAATATTCACAATAGCTGATTTAAGCAAATCTGGTAACCTCATCGAGGTATATTCCACCTGCTGCATAATATGCATCTTCTTCAATTTGTACTGATTCATAAGTGTGGCGATTGTGGCATCATGTTTGTCTGAGAGATACTTCTTGAATGGTTTCGCAGTGCGAGCATTAAATTTTGTTATGTGGTTACCTCCCGCATTTGCTTAAATCTGCTATTGTGAGTATTGTACTGTGTATGTGTGATTGAAGGCCTGATGGAGGAACGGAAATACTGTTCCGAAAGATCGCCAGTCAACAAATGTTAGATCGTACCTCATCCCCAGTGGTTAGTATGAACGATGTTGAAGCCGTCGGAATATGGGAGGAAGCCGCACCCAGTCAATAAGATTAACTCAATGCGTAAATGATAATTTGAATAAATCTTATCTTCGCAAAATTGATAGTGCAAAGCAACAACCCGCCAACTCAAATCGCGGAGTTTCAAAATTCATATTTTTTCATATATTTCTGTATCTGTCACTCGTAAATTTCTTGCTAAAGTTGCTTTGGCCGGAATTCAAACAAAAGGAAATTTGTTTCAAAGTCATGCAATCTACCTTTTACATGTTACCTTATGTAATTTTTAGGTTCTATGTACTGCATATTAGTAATAAATTCCTGCCAGTAATCTTTATTTCAGTATCAATTCCAAAAAATTTGTCTATATCTGGAGAGTACTTGATGAGTGCCAAAAATCGGCGAAATTGTTCTGCTTGATGAATCGCATTTGCATTATTATATAATGTTTAATTTATATCGACAATATATATATATATATATAATGTTTACGTATATATGCAAGTAATTAATTTTTCCACCTGAAAATAAATATAGATATGATTATTTTTGCAGACACGCTAAGCTGTCGCTCATTTTCTTCTGCTCTTTAAAACTTTACCATGGATTTTTCGACATATGAGATTTAAACTCTGTAATGAATTGTAACTGTGTGAGGTGTGGCGTAACTAGTAAAAGAATTTGTTCAAATAGAGAAAAAGAACATATCAAATTCAGCATGAAAGAAAGATATAATCCGATGTGGGGATGCGTCTCGTGCTTACTAGCGACTCATCAGTATGAGCCGTTACTACGCACCCTACCCAGTATTTGTCCGGTCAAGAATTGTAGGACAGGTGCATAGTATAATTTCCTATATGAATGTGTATACAAGCAATAGGGAAGTTAACTTCCTATAAAGTTTTCTAGAATGCGACTTTATATACAACTTATTATATATAATACATATACCGAGTCAGTAAAGAGTGCCAACCAAATCGATTTAGGAATAGGTTAAATTTCGTTAAATTTGAACACTGTTAGTTATGAGCACCTGAAACTTTGTCAGATCCATACACTCCTAACTTTTGGAATTAATGTTTTGATAAATTAAAAAAATTATAACTTCACCGATTTTATTAAATATGGCGTTCAATTGTTTATACAATCTAAGATGCTTAAAGTATAGAATATGTTATCGAACTCAATCAAAGACATTTACCTAATGTTCGATCGTTGGAAAGATTGTGTAGTTAGATTGAAAGCTTAAACCATCATAAGGGGTGGTAGTAACAATTCGTCAAATCAAGCTTGTGAACTTGAATTAAACACTGATTCAATTGTATTTAACCAGCCGTTAAAACATAATAGAAAAACGACCGTCGGTCCCACGTAATGACACGTTTCGAACTTCTATGATCATCATTAGATAACGACTTCAAACTGACTATCGAGGAACAAATCGCAAGGCATATAAATATGGAAAGCAAAATTAGACACATTGTACTTCACTAGAAATGTCGACTGCACAATTTTAAATGCAGGATATACCAAATTCAGCATGAAAGAAAGATATAATCTGATGTGGACATGTGTTTCGTGATTACTAGCGACTTATCAGTAGGAGCCGGTACTACGCCCCAAACCCACTATTAATTAGGTCAAGTAATGTGGGGCAGACGGACGGTATAATCTCCTACAATAGAGTTAACTTGATATAAAGACTTCGACAATGCCACTATAGAAAAATATATAAGTTAACATCCGTATAGGTGATTTTTCTCCATTACTTGAACAAGCACATTATTGCTATAGGAAGTACTACAGGCCCATATTGATAAATCGTTATAGAGCTAGAAACGCTTATGTACATGAGATTATACCTTTCTCTCATGCTGACTTTTCTATGCCGTTCTGGTCCTATTTAAACGATTTTTTTAGAAGGTGCGCCACACCTAATACACATTTGCATATATATTTGGTATTCACAACAAAATAGATACAATTGTAATGCGTTGTTTGTTGTAACTAACACGTTTTTAGAGTTATTCCAATAAACAACTTGTGTATAAATTTCGGATGTAAAGAGCGCATTTTTAATAAACGCTTACATATACGATATTGAGCATTGTCATAATCAGAATTTAGCCTTCAATTTAAAAATGTTAGTGTTAATATATGAGGACATTTTAGCGTTCCAGATCAATATTTACAAATAAGTGAAACGGAAATTTTAAAATATTATGCATATATAAGTATGTGCCAATTAATTCAGCTTGCTCAAAATATACCTTATGGCATATATTTAAACGAGGTAAGGCCAATATTAATCTTGTACTTTCCTAATTTTCCTAGGTGTCTTTCTGGCGAACAAGAAAGAGAGAGAGTGAAATTTTAATTGGAATGAAATCGCCTAATTTTCTTGGATTCTTCTGTTAACATTTCGAAAAATTCTTGCCATCAATCATTATCAAGTAAACACTTAAAAAGGCATCAATAATCATCAATTTGACTCTGAATATTTCGACATCCGCTTTTTCGAAACTCATTTTCAGTGGTTAGTATGAAAGATGTTGAAGCCTGCGGAATAAGGAACGAATCCGCAGCCAGACAGTAAGGCAAATATTTGCGTAGATAGAAATAGGGATCAATCGGATCTTTGCGAAACTGATAGTGCAAAGCAACAACTTGCGAACGCAAATCGCGGAGATTCAGTGTATTTATATTTTTTGGGTTTTCAATTGATTATGCTAGTGGTAACAAATCTGACTCGTTTTTACTTCTGTTTCTTGTTTTGGCTAGTTGATGAGTGTGTATGCGTTTGTATTTGTGTGTATGCGTGTTTGCATGTAAAAATCATTCTCGCAGTATTGCAAAGTGATGTCTGAGATCTGGTCATTATTGTTTTGATTGCTTGAGAATTAACCATTTGTGCGCATTGTTCACTGTTACATATACAAGTGCTATTTTTCCCAGTGTAGTTGATCGTTTCACCATGTTGCGCAAATTTATCATTTCCACATGGTAACAGCGCCAGTGTGGATTACAGTGTTAAACGCTCATATTGTTTGGAAACTTCTGTCACCGTATGCGCCTCTGTTATTTCCACTTCAGTTTGTTGCCAATCCGATTGTATGTTTGTTGATTCTAGTCGAGGGCCTGTTTGTTCTTGACTGGATACTAGTAGATTGTTGTTGAATTTTGTTATTCTTGGCCAGTCGATTAGAAACACATGTTGATGTAACTTTTGTAATATTGGTATGTTATGTATATATTATATTATATATATATATATATACATGTGTATGTACAAACTAATTAATTTTAACGATAGCAAAGGCAATTCCCACTGTAGACCAGTTTCGTCCTTATTGGGAACCATTCAAGGTTTCTTTAAAAAAAATTTTCGCGGACGGGGCTCGTATCGGCGTTTACTTCCTTCGGAGTCGGTTACCCAGGCCTCCGCGGCAACGTGTTTCAACTTCATAAAATTTTCAGATATATATGTTAACTTATATTTGTGATCAGCTTTTCTTTCAGGTGGAGCCTAGGTAGTATTTTTTCAGACATAACGGTCCAAATAGCCAGACCTTATCTGCTATTATAGAATAGACACCACGCCACTTGGGATAATGATATTGTATTGAATGCTAATACAATTAAACAAACATTGAATACATCTATGGTGATCGCAGTTAGATAAATCAAGCTTGCGAGCGTTTTGATATGTATTGTTCGAAATTTCGATCTTCACCCCGGTGGACTGAGGCAAAATCCGCGCTCCATAATGCGATACATTTACTACAATAATTTTACAAATATATTTTCGCTATAATTATTGCCATTGTAAAATTGTGAATAGTAAATTTTAAAATTTGGAATTATCCATTTAATTTATATTCACCAATTACACTTTTCTTATCATTTCGATCGTTGTTGTGTTTGTTTCTTACTTAAAATACATCTACTTGTGTCTGTACGACAAACGGAAGAAATTTAAAAAAATAATTTATTTACTCAAAATTTAATGTTTCAGCAAAAAATTCCGATTGAATGATGGTTTTGAAAAGTTTATGTTCATCCTTTTTGCGTAATGATTAGTGCCCCGAGTTATTCATACACAAATCGATTACGAACGCTGTTTCATTTTTGATTGTAATTAGAATGACTGCTTAAGGCGTTACCATTTTCACACTTATAAGGAAATATGAAATACACATTGCTTCAGTAGTTGGCAGATGTGAAGCATTTAGACATGTGTCAAGTGTGTGAATGCTTCCGACATGTAATAAACATCAATCTCGCAATTTATGTCATCTTCGCAATAAGAAAGCCATTTGATCAGATATGCGTACTAATGCATTCTCCATTATTTTGCCGACAGCAGAGCAGTTCAAAAAGTGTACTGTCAAGAAAAAATAGAACTTCATCTATATATATATATACATACTATACCTATATATATATACCTTCTATATATATATATGAAAACAACCATTATTAAATGGGACAACATTTATTAATAAATCTTTTCACCGGTATCTACTGCAATTATTCTGAATTTTGGTATATTCGTTCATCAATCAGCACTGTACATTTGTCGTAACCAATGCGATGCTTCGTTATGTCAGTCTTTGTTTTGCGCAATTTAGACCACTCCTTTTGTGTAAATCAAGTTTGCGAGCTTAAAACTTGATTTAAATAATTTTTACAACCACCCGCGCAATCAATTATTGGTTAATTGTATTGTCTATATATATATATATATATATATATATATAAATGTAATATAATGTGTGTGTGTGTGTGTGTGTGTGTGTGTGGCGAAAGCTACAAACAGCTTATCTTCGTGACTACATAAAAAATGTGCAGCTGACATTTCCAGTCACGTACAATGTATGCAAGACTACAAGATGTGAGTGGCGCATATCTAATATTGCTTCCCATATACATGCAATGCGGTTTGATCCTCACTAGTCAGTTTGCCATCGTAATCTAATGCTGATCATCGAAGGTTGAAATACATCAATGCGTTGCGACTGGCGGTAGTTTTTTTTGTGTTGTTCGACGACTGGTTAAACACAATGGGATTGGTGTTTAATTCAAGCTCGCAAACTTGATTAAAAGAGCCTGCATATCTACTTTGTATACCACTATTTATCACGTTGTCATGCTACGGAAAATTGACGTATTTTATTTTATTAATCGTCTAATACTTTAACAGATGATAAAATCGTCGCCACGTGATCTGTGAAACCAAAATTTTTCAGTCTTTAAACGCTACTTAATTTATAACCAATAAAAAATCTTAAAAGTACACTGATAGGTAAACTTGGCAAACATGAATATTTTAAACAATGATTGGGTTTAACTAGTAATTTAAAAAAAATAGAAAATATGACATTGTGGTTAAGTTTAATTATTCAAAAGGACCTAACTTACCACTGAACTATTGCTTAACCTTCGCAGAAAGAAGTTTACGTTTAAGAACATTACTCAATTTAGATTAAGTTCATAAATTTATTTGACAACGAATTGTACAGCTTTCTCATTTTTTAATTGAAACAAATAGACGTTATAAGAAATAAGAAAAATATCCACATTTTTTACATTAACTTTTTAAAAGAATTTCAACAAGCGAAAAATGGTAATTCACACTATGCTTACAAATTTTGCTCTGCAAGAGATGGAAATGGTAAAGGGGAGTAAATTCGTTAACTCGTGTTTATGCGTGCTGATCAAAGATGCAACAGGCATTTTAGTAATGACAACTACTTTCAAAAAAGGTTTCGATCTTGATATAAACACCTGACCCATTATGCACATACATTTTCAGAATAAACTAAGTTTTGCATAGTGTGTAAAAGGCAATTCATCCAGTAGACCGGATTCGTCCTTATAAGGACCTCATCACGTACTGCTCAGAATTTGCGGAGATTTGAGCACTGTCCGCAGCAGATTCTGGACAGTACGTGAAGAGTTCCAAATAAGGAGGAAACAGGTCTACTGGATAAATTGCCTATTCTACACCATAAAAGAAACTTAATTCATAAACTTAAATTTTATCAGCTCCCGCAAAAACAATGTCCGTTTAATTATTTTACTAATAACATATTTATGTATTTTCAGATCTTCCTATATCAAAGTAAATTATGTATCTGGAGGTGTTATTTTTAGAACCATTTTTTATCGTTCAAAAACATCCATTGGGGTTCTGATTACTGAAAATCCGCATCTTGCTGTAGATTGAGCATTTTTGAGATGCAATTAGTCAGACATTAGCAGAAATCTCAGAAAAAAGATAAAATTTTACAAACTCAGATAGTAACAGATAAGCAATGTTATTGATGATTTATTTTTATTTGCGAGAGTTAATTAGGTACATTCGAGAAGGATTTTATGCTGCTTTGCTATAAATGAGTTTGCAGCAGTTTTGCGTGAATATTAACTTAGGAAAAAAGGTGCATATTTCAGTTTTTCATACGGATGACGAGATACAGTGTTGATAATGGAGCTTCTTTCTCCAACTCAAGCCTTCCCGAGTGAACAATAAGAACTTTGGCCTTTTAAATATATTATCTACACGTTACTTGGGTTAAATTAGTATTTGCACGTTTTCGAAAATTCGGTAATATATATCACGTAGGATTGGATTAACAATAGTAAAAATAACATTAAGATTGCACATAAAAATAGGAGCCTCCTCCGTTCACGTTGTACTAGTCTTCGTTTGAACATTTAATTAACCGGTATTACTTGCGCAGGGATGATAAAATATTTTTATATTATAATATTAAATTATTAAGTATTTACGTATTATGTATGATTTGATAAAATTAGGTTTTAGAAATATTCAACTGAAAAAATACCCAAAAATGCTTGCAGCACGTAAAGGAATAGCATCACCTGAAATAAGAAGGCTGGCATATTCACTTGCTAAGTAGAAAAGCTAAAGTAAAATCTCAACGTCCAGCAACTCAGTTAAGTATATTGGTCAATTATTTAACTATTTCAAGCTATTATTCTATTAAATTTGTTGAAACCTGACATGTTGGACATTAACAGCAAATACAACAAATAATCTAAAAATTTGATTGGCCACGATTTTGATTCATAGGTAGTCGCTTCGCACTAACAGGTCCGCGAAGATCCGATTGATCCCATTTACAAATACGCATCAATTTCGCTTTCGTGGTGGCTGGATGCTGATAAGTCCACTTCCTCCGAAGGCTCCCACAACATATATATATATATATATATATATATATATATGCAATCCACAATTTAACAATAATTGATTGCGCAGGTGGTGGTAGCAATACATTAAATCAAGTTTGCGAGCTTGAAGTAAATACCAAAACTACCGCCGGTCACGCGCACTGGCACTTTTCGACCTTCCATGATGATCATCAGAGTACGATGGCAAACTGATTATCGAGGATCAAACCGCATTGTATATATATGTAAATAAAATTTAGATATGAGGATCTCACCTCTAGCAGTCGCGCAAACATTGAACTTTTTACGACTATCAGCGCAATCAATTATTGTTAACTTGTGTTGTCTATATATGTGTATGTGGCGAAAGCTGCAAACAGTTTATGTTCGTGACTTCATAGAAATTGTGCAGCTGACATTTTCAGTCAAGTTCTATCTATGCGAGACTGCTAGAGGTGAAAGCCGCATATCTAAATTTGATTCCCATGCATATTCAATGCGGTTTGATCCTCGATAGTCAGTTTGGCGTCGTATTCTGATGAATATCACGGAAGGTCGGAACGCATAAGTGCGTGCGAGTGGCGGTAGTTTTGCTATGTTGTCCGACGACTGGTTAAATACAACGTGATGGGTGTTTATTTCAAGCTCGCAAGATTTATTTAAAGAACTTATAAATATGCTTATATGTATTAGGTATTGCGTACATAGTAACAACTTAGTTCAAACATGATCAGAAGAATAAACTAAAGACAGCATGAACGGAACGTATAATCTCATGTGCACATTCGTTTCGTACTTCCTGACGACTAATCAGTATGAGTTGGTACTGCGCCCATTATATATTTGAGTGAGGAATGTGGGAAAATTGGATGGTACAATCTCCTACCGATGAATTGCCAGTAAGCACGAAACCAATGTGCACGTAAGAAGAAACGTTTCGTTCACGCTGTTTTTCGTTTTCCCTTCTTGTCATATTTAAACAATTTGTTACTATGTGTGCAATACATAATTCGCAATTGCACATATATCAGTTTTTTACAACGAACAGTATCTAACCTAGAAATATTTAAATTTTGCCACTAAATTTTGAATCAATAGCATTTCCTCGGGTGGCATGCTGTCTATATAGTAATGAAAGTCTGTGTGTGGCTAGACGGAGCTTAAGGCCATAGGCAAAACAACATCGGATCCACCGAAACCAGGAATGATAAATTAATATAAGTTGCACATAGCTGAATAGTATTGCTTGAAATGTGCGTACTGGATGAGTTGAAAGATACAGGTAAATATCCCGGCCGAATCAATTCCGGAAACTGCTTCGTGTGTTCACAGTAAGGGCGAAACCGATTAGTTGATGGATTGCATTTTTATCTTATAATTGCACATCAACAATCAATATGCAGAGACCTCAAACGCTAACAATAGTTTGCGAAGAATATTTTGTATACTGAACAAATTAAATAATGCTGGATTTTCAATGAACTAAATGTGAGATGCATTCAAATTTAGATTCTTCTAAATTGAACCTTTACACATGAAAAGTAAATTCAATCATATTTTAGATTTTATTGCTTGAAAACAATTTTAAACTCTATAATTACATGTATTGATGTTGTATTCTAAAGGTGTTTAATATTTTACATTAATATGATCTAGATTCACATAAAAACACACAAAAACAAACAAAATTACAGAAATTGTTTATTATATGTTACATACCTTGCAACAAATTAGTTCAAATATGAACCGAAGGATAAACCAGGAACAGCATGAACGGAAAGTATAATCTCGTTCACATTCGTTTCGTGCTTACTGGCGACTCATCAGTTGGAGCCGGTATTACGACCTTTAACGCTATATATTTGAGTGAGGAATGTGGGATAATAGGATGGTACAATCTCCTAGGCGAATCTGTAAGTTTGAAGTAGAGTAGATACTTTCATAAAAAGTCTTCGACATTGCGACTTCAAAACCACCTCATTATATATAATATATAAATCAAGTCTGTAAAAAGTACCAACACTATGGCTATTGTATCAATACCAGATACCAACATTATGATACTAAAAAGGTACGTGTTACCATAACAGTGTATTTCACTGTATGCTAAATTTCATCAAATATGATAATTACAACTATTTATGAGCACCTGCTACTCCAGGAAATCCATACGCTCTGGCCTTGATTGATATCAGTTTTCACATTTCGCTTTAATCGTGCATCATCTAATTAAGTGTATAACAATTGGATACTGTTTGTAGCTGCGAAATAATATATGACCAATTGTGTATTAGGTGATGCGCAACTAGTAAAAAAATATTTCCAATATGACCGGATGGATAAACCAAAGGCAGCATCATCGGTAAGTAACACCTCGTGAACAGTAAGCACGAAATGAATGTGCAAGAGGTTATAATTTCCGGTGACGCTGTCTTTGTCTTATCCATCTGGTCACATTTGGACTAAATTGTTACTAGTTGCGCAACATCACAAAACACATTTGCATATATTATTTCTCCGCCATGAACAATATCTACGTGTTATTTATTTGATTAAATGGTGTCATCATTACTGCGAAATGTGATAACTGATATAGATCAAGGCTAGAGTGTATGGATTTTTGTTGAACTTTAGCATACATTGAAATATGTTGTGTGAGTGCCATGTACATTTTCAATACCATAATCTTGGTATCGGATACTGCAAAAATAGCCGTAGTGTTAGTACCTGTTACAGGCTTAGTACATATATTCTATATAGTGTGTTGGCATTGAATACACGTTGTCGAACACGTTATATGAAGTTAACTTCACTACTGCAAGTTTACACATTTGTGTAGGAGATTTCAACGCCCTAGTTTCCCGCATTCCTCACCAAAATATACTGTAGGTAAGTGGCGTAATACCGGCTCCAGCAGATGAATTCCTAATTTGCACGAAACGAATGTGCACGAGATTATACTTTCCGTTCATGCTGCCTTTGGTTTATTCTTCTGGTCATATTTGAATAAATTTGTTACGATGTGCGCAACTCCTAATAGCCGATATAATTGAATATATATATATATATATATATATATATATATATATATATATATTAGTTTTCCGCCACAAACAGTATCTAACTACGATAATGTTTCACCAAACACCTTTAAACAAAAATATTTGTGGTACAATTTATTGAGAAAGCCTTTTTATAGGGCAGGAACGAATAAAAAGCCAGATAAGTTAAAGAATTATCAAAAGCGATGAAATTTCTAAATCAATATACTTGTCAAATTAGAAAATTGGAAGAGAGAACTATTAAAGTAAAGATTAGAAACAGTTATCAAAGAAACAATATAATGCGCAAATCAAATAAAATATGGTCATGTACTAGAATAAATATACTTTTATTAATAAAATCTACTACAAATATAGTAATTACATGACAAAGTAAGAAAACTAAAATTTTCATTCAGGAATGAATATGCAAATAATAATAATATATAAGTTAGAATATTATGAATGCTATTTTAAAATATTTGGTCTATGAAGTTTAATAAAACAGAAAATTAATAGGAAATTTTTAGAAGAAAACCATTATTCATTAAATTTTTTGTTTACCAACCAATTATCTAAAGTGCAATTTCGAACAGCTTATCAATCCATTTGCAACTTATTCGATAATTATAGGTCTAAAAGATTACCCAACCCATGCATCATTCATTCCATTGTCGCGTGGATATTATTTCAATCAATAACCTTTATAATAATATTAAAAGCTTGTTTTAGCATAGTGCTATCAGTCTGAACTACTCTCAGTGGGAATATTGCTGGTTTCAAATAAATAACCAGTCATAACTTTTTTTTATGTAGTCATCCTTAAATGCACTTTTCATGTTTGCCTCTCCAAATTGTAATCGATTGCATGATTTATACCACATACATTTAACTCAATCTCGACAAGAATTCGACAGGGAAATATATAATGCATTTATTGTATAGACAACAAAATTTGATAATTTTGTGTCTATTTTATAGATGTTCCAAAAAATTATCCGAAAATCATAAAAAGAGATATAGTCAAATTTAAGTGAAGTAACATGAATTCTGTTAAATTTAGTTTGAAGGTATATCATCAATAGTACCATTTGCATGTGCAAAAAGAAAATTAAATTTTATCAGATAATAGAACGGGTTCTTTCTTATATTCTTCTCAAGTATCAAAAAATGAACATCTCGTTATGTATTAATTGAAAGTCCAAACAAAACAGAAAAATGCAAACGTTAAAAAAGTGTGGAATGAAGAAAATACAGAAAGGAGTTAGCCACGTAAGAAGGTTCATTTAGACAAGCACAACGGTAGTGTTCGGGCATTGTGATTGAACTGGGTGTGGTGCACGCAAACAATTGGTTGTACTCTTATTTCACGCTCTCTCCACGTTTACATTTTTCTTCAGTGTTAAGCCGTTCGATTTATACATAAAGGGGTGTTCATTTGTGGATACTTGAGAAGAATATGAGAAAGCAACAGTTCTAGTAGCTGACACAATTTCGTTTTCTTTTTGCGGAAAATATGTAAACACGGAGAGAGTGTGAAATGAGGGAATAAACAAGCGATGTCGTGCATCACCTTCAGTTCAAGTTCAACGCTCGAACACGCTTATTGTGCTTGCGTAAATCCGGCTGAAATTTGTTTATCCATAAAGCTTCGTATGTGGCTAACTCCTTTCAATTGATTCTATATTTCACTCTTTCTCTACGTTTGACTTTTTTATATTTTGTTTGGATTTTAAATTAATATATAAAGCGATGATCATTTGTGGATATTTGAGAAGAATATGTGAAAGAAACGGTTCTTGTTGTTGATAAAATTTATTTTTCCTTTTGCACATAGAAAGAATTCTATGAGCTTTATTGAAGCTTGCATTCCGAAAGGATATTGTTTAATGAAAAGTTTTTGCGAAACTGGATTAATTGAAATTACCTGATCTGCGTTTTGACTAATACAGTTTATCTTGCTCTAGTAGGTATCTTTCTTTAACAAAATATTTCGACTGCCATTATCGGTAAATGTTTAACAAATGCAACTAATGAAGTAAGCGCATTATTGCCTCTAGCCATATTATGTATGCTTCAGACTGATCTTTCCCTAGATATTCACGTGTAACATGTGTGTGTGTGTATTTCCGTAACTGTTATGTTCATCTAACAAAATGATATTACAGTGACTGAATATGATTTCACCATTTGTATGCGTTAACTATTTCTTTTATACGCTCCATGTAAAATGACGTAACTGAGATTGCCCTCACATTGCCTGGTGGAGGGAGACGAATAATTCAGAAATACTAGTCATAAACAAATCGTTTAATTGTTCAAGTCCAGCTAGGAGACAATGTAATGCCTAAATAAATATTGCCCGTGATAAGGTGGATTTTGATGCATATCGCTGAAGTGGAGTTTTAAAACATTTATGTCCTTATTATTTAACTGAAATCCACAGGTTAATATTTATTGTTTTGACTGACGTGGCTTGTGTTAGAGTTGGTTTTTTAATTGAATGCCAACATAATAGGCTTTCAATTTTCTAGTGTTATGAACGTACACAAAATCTCTGTTTTAAATTTGTGAATTAACCATCCTAACTTCACCAAATGCTGAGAATTTTGAGATATACATATCTTGTTAAGTATAGCAGACTTTGTTCAGAAAATGACTACGTCCTACCAAGAGTAACAAATATAAGAATAGAAAGATCCGATCGCATGAAATCGGACATCTGTTAATTAAATCAAACCTTTTTTGTTCTGTCATAATTTTTTGCCGCAGTTTTGTACACCCTGTTAAATCAGCACTCGCAATTATACACAATATTCGTTATTAGACACTACGGAGAATATTTCTTATTCTCATTCAAAATCATCGTATAGACGAGCAAATAAATTTTATTTTAATGAAAATGTTTTCGGCAATGCCAAACACTTATTAGACATTTGATAATTGGTAACACTATTCTCTTTATATTTCGGAATTTTGTTTATTTCATAGCCAAAATGTGTTTATCTCTTAGGCCAATAGGACTCTGTTTTGGTCCACATAACAATTCAAGGTTAATTAGTATATAAAGAGCACAGTGTTTTAAAGGTGTCTTCTTTATTGTAGGCATCAGTATAACAACCTATTCCATGCGATTTTTGAATTGGAGTGTATTCATTCATCAGCTTAACTGAGGTCATGTGAATACATGATGTATTTAAGGAAATGTAATAATTCACGTTAAGTTAATCAATTAAAGAAAGGTAATTTAATTGACAGCTTTCGTGCATTTTATACTGTTAAGTTCAGTTTTTCAACTTCACAAGGATTTTCCAAATGATCTTTTGCAAAGTGCATACTTAAAAATATGGAATTAGCCTGACAGAAAATTTGTGGATGGAAACACCGAGTGTCGCACCTCAAGGAAAGGGTGATTAACTTATTCCCTGTCATGCAAAATGTTCCTTTTAAATTTGATATGCTATCTCATAAGTCAAATTTGAGAATTAAATATTCAGATGTAAACTGTTGTGCTTTAACAATGACCTCTCACGATGGATTCTTTTAAATATTCCTTTTAATTTGCAATAATTTGCTATCACTCCCCGATGAAATTTTAATGTTCCTAGCACAGCGCCCTCATCGTTCAATTTGATTTCGCAATTTTCTTGGGCGAGACAATTGATAGCATTCGTAGTTCGATAAAATCTTGATTCCTTTACATTTACAGGTGTACAGACAGTCTTTGGCAACGATTAATGGGTTCACACATGTCCCGTCACTATGAAGCCGTTCATCAGCCGCTTGTCTGAAAAATTCGGAAAATCTGGTTCCAACGTCATTTTGAGGAACAAAATTTGGACTACCTGCTTTCATTGTCATTTTCAGACAAGCAGCTGATGGACGGCTTCAGAGTGACGGGACAAGTGAGAACCCATCAATCAATGCCAAACACAATCTGTGAGCCTGAAAATGTAAATGAATCTAGATTTTCTCGACTCACCGGTAAATACTTTCTTGTCACTCGGACAGATTATTTCTCAATCAGATCTGCTGGCAGTCTTCGACAAGATTCGCACAACTTATACTCATCGAACACTAACATTATTACAAAGATCTGACACAAATTCTAAATTAAATTCCTGATGACGACGGCCGGCAGGGCGTATAAAATTATTATCCAAACACACTAAAAACTATTTAAACAATAATTGATTGCGCGGGTGGTCAGTGCTAGAAAACCGTTTAAAAAAATATAATCTTCAAGTGTGATTGTGTAAGTATTTCTGCTCTTTCGCTGTTCATTATTTCTGGCAATTATAAACTTAAACAATCAGTGCCCTCTTAGAAAACCATATAACAACAACCATTAGTTATTGGATAACTCATCTGAAAATCTTTTAGCAATAGTTTTCAGTCTTACCTATTAGGGTTTCGTGCAAATTAATGAACAATTCCACCTTAGTTAAGAGACTAATTGAGAATGCTACCAGTAGTGCAGTGTCAATTTGTCAAACGCGTACAATTACGCTGCCAATAAAAGGAAAACTGATGCCAAATTAAGTACTTAAAACGATTGTCTCTAAAAAATTTCAGCGAATGCTGAAAATTTCACACAGTACCGATTAAAACTTAAATTTTAATTACTTTATTTGATGGAATGAGAATGGAGAATTAGTTTGATTTCTTACGAAAAAAAGCAGCTGAAAAATTATAAAGTAAATCTTCATTTAATTTGCAACAGATTTTCTAGAGCTAATTAAAACACAAATACGTGAATGAAGCTGTGTGTGAGAAAGAGAGAGAATATGAATGAAACTATCTTCAGATGCATTCAAATTTTAATAACAAGGTAAAGAAATTTAAAATATGTATATTCAATGCTTTGCATAGAAATAAATAACATTAAATTCCGGCACGGTCATTTCATTATTCCGTGGTCGCTAGCATATACACGCATTCAAACAGTTTTAAGAAATTTTGATAGGCAATTTGATGTTTTATTTGTTCATCTTTGGGAAACTTTTTCTATCGAAGTCTATGCTACTGCATTTTTAATTTTGCGCGTTAGGAAATTGATTAATTACCTTATTCTTGTTGTACCCAACAAGTTGTTTTCATCCACTGTCCTTAATTGGCCTCCGAATATTTCGATATCTGGTTTCGGAAGCCTTATTCAACGGAAAGAACAGCCCGCAAATAATTTGACAATCAATAAGTCAAAATGTCAAATAGTTTGTGGGATGTGTTTCAATTGAAAAAATATTTTCAAAAGCGGAAGTCGAAATATTCGGAGTCAAATTGATGATAATTGATGCTTTTTTAAGTGTTTACTTGATAATGATTGATGGCAAGAATTTTTCGAAATGCTAACAGAAGAATCTAGGAAAATTAGGCGATTTCATTCCAGTAAAAATTTCACTCTCTCTCTTTCTTGTTCGCCAGAAAGACACCTAGGAAAATTAGGAAAGTAAAAGATTAATATTGGCCTTACCTCGTTTAAATATATGCCATAAGGTATATTTTGAACAAGCTGAATTAATTGGCACATGCTTATATATGCATAATATTTTAAAATTTCCGTTTCACTTATTTGTAGATATTGATCTGGAACGCTAAAATTTCCTCACATATTAACACTAACATTTTTAAATTGAAGGCTAAATTCTGATTATGACAATGCTCAATATCGTATATGTAAGCGTTTATTGAAAATGCGCTCTTTACATCCGAAATTTATACACAAGTTTTTTATTGGTATAACTCTAAAAACGTGTTAGTTACAACAAACAACGCATTACAATTGTATCTATTTTGTTGTGAATACCAAATATATATGCAATTGTGTATTAGGTGTGGCGCACCTTTTAAAAAATTAGTTTAAATAGGACCAGAACGGCATAGAAAAGTCAGCATGAGAGAAAGGTATAATCTCATGTACATAAGCGTTTCTAGCTCTATAACGATTTATCAATATGGGCCTGTAGTACTTCCTATAGCAATAATGTGCTTGTTCAAGTAATGGAGAAAAATCACCTATACGGATGTTAACTTATATATTTTTCTATAGTGGCATTGTCGAAGTCTTCATATCAAGTTAACTCTATTGTAGGAGATTGTACCGTCCGTCTGCCCCACATTACTTGACCTAATTAATAGTGGGTTTGGGGCGTAGTACCGGCTCCTACTGATAAGTCGCTAGTAATCACGAAACACATGTCCACATCAGATTATATCTTTCTTTCATGCTGATTTGGTATATCCTGCATTTAAAATTGTGCAGTCGACATTTCTAGTGAAGTACAATGTGTCTAATTTTGCTTTCCATATTTATATGCCTTGCGATTTGTTCCTCGATAGTCAGTTTGACGTCGTTATCTAATGATGATCATAGAAGTTCGAAACGTGTCATTGCGTGGGACCGACGGTAGTTTTTCTATTATGTTTTAACGGCTGGTTAAATACAATGGTATCGGTGTTTAATTCAAGCTCGCAAACTTGATTTTAAGAATTGTTACCACCACCCCTTATGATGGTTTAAGCTTTCAATCTAACTACACAATCTTTCCAACGATCGAACATTAGGTAAATGTCTTTGATTGAGTTCGATAACATATTCTATACTTTAAGCATCTTAGATTGTATAAACAATTGAACGCCATATTTAATAAAATCGGTGAAGTTATAATTTTTTTAATTTATCAAAACATTAATTCCAAAAGTTAGGAGTGTATGGATCTGACAAAGTTTCAGGTGCTCATAACTAACAGTGTTCAAATTTAACGAAATTTAACCTATTCCTAAATCGATTTGGTTGGCACTCTTTACTGACTCGGTATATGTATTATATATAATAAGTTGTATATAAAGTCGCATTCTAGAAAACTTTATAGGAAGTTAACTTCCCTATTGCTTGTATACACATTCATATAGGAAATTATACTATGCACCTGTCCTACAATTCTTGACCGGACAAATACTGGGTATAGGGCGTAGTACCGGCTCCTACTGATGAGTCGCCAGTAAGCACGAAACGAATCCCTACATCGGATTATATCTTTCTTTCATGCTGAATTTGATATGTTCTTTTTCTCTATTTGAACAAATTCTTTTACTAGTTACGCCACACCTCACACAGTTACAATTCATTACAGAGTTTAAATCTCATATGTCGAAAAATCCATGGTAAAGTTTTAAAGAGCAGAAGAAAATGAGCGACAGCTTAGCGTGTCTGCAAAAATAATCATATCTATATTTATTTTCAGGTGGAAAAATTAATTACTTGCATATATACGTAAACATTATATATATATATATATATTGTCGATATAAATTAAACATTATATAATAATGCAAATGCGATTTATCAAGCAGAACAATTTCGTCGATTTTTGGCACTCATCAAGTACTCTCCAGATAAAGACAATTTTTTGGAATTGATACTGAAATAAAGATTACTGGCAGGAATTTATTACTTATATGCAGTACATAGAACCTAAAAATTACATAAGGTAACATGTAAAAGGTAGATTGCATGACTTTGAAACAAATTTCCTTTTGTTTGAATTCCGGCCAAAGCAACTTTAGCAAGAAATTTACGAGTGACAGATACAGAAATATATGAAAAAATATGAATTTTGAAACTCCGCGATTTGAGTTGGCGGGTTGTTGCTTTGCACTATCAATTTTGCGAAGATAAGATTTATTCAAATTATCATTTACGCATTGAGTTAATCTTATTGACTGGGTGCGGCTTCCTCCCATATTCCGACGGCTTCAACATCGTTCATACTAACCACTGGGGATGAGGTACGATCTAACATTTGTTGACTGGCGATCTTTCGGAACAGTATTTCCGTTCCTCCATCAGGCCTTCAATCCCACATATACAGTACAATACTCACAATAGCAGATTTAAGCCAATGCGGGAGGTAACCACATAACAAAATTTAATGTTCGCACTGCGAAACCATTCAAGAAGTATCTCTCAGACAAATATGATGCCACAATCGTCACACTTATGAATCAGTACAAAATGAAGAAGATGCAGATTATGCAGCAGGTGGAATATACCTCGATGAGGTTACCAGATTTGCTTAAATCTGCTATTGTGAATATTGTTCTGTGTAAATATGTGATTAAAGGCCTGGTGATGGAACCGGAAATGCTCTTCCGAATCGTCGCCAGTCAACGAGGATTAGATCGTAGCTCGTTTCCAGTAGTTACTATGAACTATGTTAAAGCCTACGGAAGAAAGGAACGAATCCGCACCCACCGTAAAAGACAAACGCGATGCGTACATTGAAATCGGGATCAATCGGAACTTTGACAAACTGATAGTGCAAAGCGAGAACCCGCGAACACAAATCGCGGAGATTCAAAATTTGAAGTTCGCACTGCGCAACCATTAAAGTAGTATCTGTCAGACTAATATATGGTTTGCTTTTGCAATATTACGCAGTGTTGGGTTTATTCTGACAGCATGTATAGTAGAAGCTTTATTGCTAAAAATTTAATTCATTTCTTTATATATATATATATATATACCTATATATATATCTTGTTTTATTTGGTTGTGCGTATACGTGTATGCGTCTGTTTGCGTGTAAGGGCTTTCCCATTCTATTTCAAATTGATGACTGAGATCTGGTCATTCTTTTATTGATGGATTGAGAGTTAACCAAGAGTTGCGCATTGTAGGTTGCGAAAAATTGCCTAACTCTGAATCCATTAATACAAGAATAACCAAATATCAGACATCAATTTGCAATACAAAGAGAAATCACCCTACACACAAACAGACACATACGCGTGTATACACACACATAATATATATATTCGTTAGTATATTCGTTCATCCAATCTCACTGTACATTTGTTGTAACCAATCTCCTCTTCGTTATTCTAGCCTTTGTTTTGTGCAATTTAGACCACTACTTTTGTGCAATTTAGACCACTCCTTTTGCGTAACGTCATTTGGTGTGTCATCGCTTTCATTGTAATAGCGTCCGTAATTGACGTATGTGTCGTATTTTGCGAAGCGTTGGCTATTTTTAAAGGCATGTCAGTTATGTCTTTGTTCCAGTCCAATTTAATTTCTTTTTGAATTATTTTCTGCACGTTTAAGCAGGGCTTGAGCTTATTAATTGCAATAGCTTCAAAAGCCAGAAGCATTTTCTCTGTTTTTGCCTTGTAGAGAACTGAAAAATTGTTAGTACTAACAGCATGACCTGTGAGTAGTACATGTTCGCAAATTGCTGATTTTTGTGCAGGAGCTGCACCCCTCTTTAATAGTTTTTGAGGGAGATGCTGATTTATTCTAGTTTCGAGCCTCTTTTTGATCTGCCGATGTACTGAGCGTTGCAGGTACATTGAAATTTGTATACGGACAAAGGTGTTGACGTCACAGAGAGGCTATCTTTTTCATTCGTGCGCGCGTCGGAACGCATTTTAAATGGTTGAAGTGACTATGATATACGCGCCGCCATATGTGTATATAAGTTGCATAATAAGTTTGCGTATCTGGGCAGCGCGCGCTCAGAACTAGATATTAGAACTTCGACATCCATTAACCAATTTGCAAATTTTTGCATGTAAAGTAAGTAATAAAGAATCTTTTGGAATGAGATAACGCAATTTTTGAATAATATTCGTGAACATTTAATTCTAGAGATTTTAAATGCAGCTCCGATAAAGAAAAAAGTATATTTTTAAATAAATGTCTTTAAATAAGTGAATTCTTCATTTTTGGCACCGTTGCTTTAAACTGGAAAATCTTTGATCTACTATGTTATGTTGAAATTATCATAACGTTTACACAGAGTCTGAAGTTGACCTTTTTATATTTATTTCTGTTGATGTATTTTAAATAATGTTTACAAAAGTATTAATTACCCGTTTTTTGCATTACTCATGCTATTTGTACGGCTGAGATTCGCAATGCCATTATTAGAAGGAGTTTTGCATGACTGAACTTCTTTTGTGTACAAGTGTTTCGGATTTTCTTCGATTTTAAATTTTGTCAAATCTTTGTTGGGCGTGCCAGTTTGTTGAATGGGTGCGACAACCAAATCTGGAGCCATGCACCAGTCATCGTTTTCAGTAGCGCAACCTGTATCTTTGGTTGGTCTGATGCGTAAACGGTGGACTTTATCTAAGTTTACGCCAGGTCTACCATTAACAGTTGGAATGCCAAATCTTGGTTGTGCTTCAAAATTCAAGTTGATGTAGTCAAAATCTTGTGACTCCTCTCGAAACCGTCGTGTAGAGCACGGAAACTGATTTATCTCGTTTGATTTATGCATATCTTGCCAATCATAAACCTAGGTATGTCAAAAAGGAAATTTGAGGCATTTATATGAAGTGTTAAAAATATCTCTTTGAAAAATAATCGAACAATTCAAGCCCAATAAATTCTATTCTTTTACGTGTATTAGAAATATGTTAAAACAGACGGCGGATTCAACTATTTAACAGGTTGGTTATCTAGTATCTAAATTAAGGTTGTGATCTTGATGTAAACACCAGTCCCATCATGTACATAAATATGTCAGAGTAAAATAAAAATTGTATAATGAAGACCGGTTTCGTACTTATTGGGTACTCTGCCAGCGTAATCCAGCACCAAATTCTGGACGGTACCTGAAAAGTTCCCAATAGGGACGAAACCTTAGTTTATACTGATTAATTTATGTTTATAATGGGTCTGCCGTTTATTTGACGAGGGCACCCTTGATTTCAATAATTTTTCTCCACGCCTGCACAACCAATTTCAGTTTAATTACATTGTGGTTGACTGAGTATTTCGGCTACACAATTTCTATAAAATCACAATTATGTAATTTTGGAAGATTTAGCTATCTGTGCATAAGTAAATCGATTAACCAATCATTTGTTGCCTAGGATGTGACAAACTTGATTTAAAGAATTATTATCAGCTCCATTTCAATCATTGATTGTTCCTTGCATAAATTATGCAAATGTGGCGTAAACCGCCAAAGTTCCTGTTGGTGAATGCATAGAAATTGTGCATCCGAAATGTTTATTCAAGAAATATATAAGCGAGAGTGCAATTCATATCTAATTTGCTTTCCTTATATAAGCGTTGGGTTTTGAGTTCCGCAAAGCTGTTAGACATCATGTTCTGATTATGATAATGGAAGGTCGAAACGCGCCATTACACGTGATTGACGGCAGTATTGCAATGTTATCGAACTGCCTGGAAATATGTAATTATTAGTCGTTTCAAATGCAATACGATGATTGGATTTCTATTTTCACAACAGTGCAATGAAATATTTCCTGATTGTTTAGCTTGTATGTAGTTGTTTAAATCCGTAGAAAAGTTATTTTTGTTAGTTCTTTGTGATTGTGCAGCCAATTAGAATGCAGGAAAAATAATTATGAGTTATTAATTACACATCATAATCTCATTGCAGCCCATTGGCACACGACTGTTTGCAGGAACTACCGGAAGCTTGTAAGGCGTGAGTAATGAAACTTGAGATAGACGTTCTACGATTGATTGTAAGGCTGGTGATAATATTCATTGATTTCAGCTCATCGACATCATTTAGAATTGTAATCGCGACATTGTCGAATCTTGTTTGATCTGAGATAATATGCTGAAACATACATATATATATATATATATACCATTTATTGAGGTGGCAAATAGAGTTTGTATGCATATATTTTGATTGTAAGTAAACACCGCATGTAATTGCAGTTAAAGCGCATTTTAGAAAGGTATCTTCCTTATTGAACATTTATTATTTGTAGCGATGATAAATTCAGACGGAGATCGAATCTGACAACAATAAGTTAAGAATTCTTTAAATGAAGTTATCAAGCTTGAAGTAAGCCCCAATCCCGGTCGTCGAATAACATAACAAAACTAGCGCCAGCCGCAACGCACTGACGCGTTTCGACCTTCCATGATCATCATCAGAGTATGACGGAGACTAACTAGCGAGGATCAAACTGCGTTGTATATATTTGGAAAGCAAAAATGGATATGCGGCTCTCACCTCTAACAGTCTGTTCTTGACAATAAATGTCGGCTGCACAATTTCCATGCAGTCACGAACATTAACTGTTTGCAGCTTTCGCAACATATAAATATATAGGCAATACAATTTAACAATAATTGATTGCGCGGGTGGTGGTAACAATTCTTTAAATCAAGTTTGCGAGCTTGAAGTAAACACCAATCCCATTGAATTTAATCAGTCGACGGACTACATAGCAAAACTACCGCCAGCCGCAACGCACTGACGCGTTTCGACCTTCCATGATCATCATCTGAGTACGACGGCAAACTGAGTAGGGAGGATCAAACCGCATTGAATGTATATGGAAAATAAAATTAGGTATGCGGCTGTCACTTCTAGTAGTTAAGAATGTTTAATCCTATAGCCCACACGTCGGAAAAAGCGTATTGCTTGCAATTTTTGTCTTATTCGGAGATTGTTGCCTCCGGAATGTTCTCGCTACAGAAAGAAACATTTCGCACATGAAGTCGATTTCATGCACAATATTGTCAAATGTTTGATGTGAAAAAGTCGTGGTTCTCTGCGTTAAAACTTGGATATTTACGAAAGTATTTGCACAGTTTTACTGCGAATCGTGGTGACTAGGGCAAATCCGTGTTGAATGAAGTTGATGTGGGTAAAAGCCTTGAATCTTTTTTGGTGTTTGCCAAATTGAATACAAGCTGACTCTACAAACTATTGACAATTTCCGTCTGATTTTTTCAATCATGCTATGAAAAAAACCTGGTTCAAATTAATTGTCAACGTTTATACAAAGAATAAATTATGAATGTGTTTTTTATTGTTAATTTATTGAGTTCTTACATTCAATGAAACAAGTTTTATTCTTGCTACATTTTATAATGTTTGCACAAAGTTTTAAGCAGTTTATCTTTCTCTAGGTGATATCGAGATTTTCTCGCTCCCAATTCAGAGTAAAGGTGATTATCATACATAAATGTATAGTTCTTCAAATTGCTAACCGTATGTCTACTCATCATGCTGTCTCGAAATAAGTAGTTTCAACTCGTAAAGTTGTAAAATTACAGTAATTAAAGAACTACTATGAGATTAATAAACTCATATCACACGATACCAAGTTTATACTGACAAATGTTTGTATATAACGGGACTGGTTATTCTATCACGATTGAAACCATATTCTTAATAATTTTTAATAATGTTAATGCCAAATTCCATACCACTCACGTTGTGTCTGTTCCATATGGACGGGTTAAGGATGGTTAGTTGGAAATTTAGTTCTATAGAGTTTCCATATAGCCTTCATCTAAAGGCGAGGCTAACCAAGAAACTCTAGTTTGAATATAACTAAAAACTGTTTGTAACATGCGACAGCGTCCCGATGATGACCATGGAACGTCGAAACGCGTCAGTAAGTTTGACTGACGGTGGTTTTGGCATGTTGTTCGACTGGTTAGATACAATAGGATTCGTGTTTCTCTTCAGCCCAAAAATACTTAATTTAATGAATTTCGCCACTTCCCACGTAATCAATACATGTTTAGCAGAAAAAACATGTTGGAAACGTGAAACCAGGTTGTAATCGTAACCAACTAATTATTGCGATAGGAAGTAGTGCAGATAGAAAGGATTATGTGGTGTTGTGATGAAATTCTGAAAAATGAGTCAAACTGCGCTAGGCATAAATTTTTAAACATCCCTGCAGGTTACAACAAAGTGGATAATGTCCAGTTTATTTGGAGAAAACTCAACAACGTTTTACAAGCCTACACGTATATAAATCCTAGTCTGATGCTTAGTTTTACTTATATTTCTCATTGGTAGTTGATTGCGTGTTGATTTTTTTATTGTATATGCGTCCGTGGGCGTGTAGAGATCGTACTCATTGTACTACATAGTCATGTCGGAGATTTGGTTATTTTTGTATAGAAGAATTGAGTTTTGACAAAGTGTTCGCTTTGTTGGCTGTTACATGGAAAACTGTTTTGCCTCTATGCTGTCTTTTTTTCACGTGGTTCAGTTTCATTTTATTCCCTTGGTAACTGCACAGGTTGTGTAAATTGCAGTAATGTTCGCTCATTTTGTTTTGCAATTTCTGTCACATTTAACGATGGCAGGGAGGCCGTTTGCGTGACAACATTTTTCTTCGCTTTTTGGCTAATTAAAAAGAATTTTTATTGGAGCTGGTTTAATGGGTTCAACTACATTGTTGTAGATTTGTGTGATACGTGGTCAGTCGAGCAAAATATCGTGTAAGTAGAACCTTTTAATGTTCAGATTGGATGCTTGTTGTTCTATATAATGAGCTTCGTACAGGTATAATCATTTTATGATTTTAGTTTGTATAGAACTGAGAAGTACGTGAAATTGGCTGGTTACACCATTTTGAAAATTTGTTGTATGATGACTAAATTGTATTGTTTGGCTAATTTTTCGGTAAATATAATTGGATTCTTTTAACCAATTTTCTTTCCTTATTTTCAATAAATATGATAATGCAAATACATGAGAATTTGTAGATTATTTATGATTTGGATAGAATTGGAAATTGATTTTTGGCATCCAACTTCATAATTCCCTGTCTGCTGAATGTGATGTTAACTTTTGAACTGTGAATTGTCTCACTAGCGACTCGATTTAAACGCCGTGCAATTATTGATGTAGATGACACGCTTCCAAATGGTAAGCTTAGGAAAACCTGTTTGACGGTATCATCTTTACTACGAATCGAGTAGTCATTCACAATCAAACATTTCCTCCGTTAGCTTAGCTCTTCCGCGATGTAGTGCACAGAGCGGATGTTCCTTATTCGGTTGGCTAAATTGTTATCCAGATTTCCATTATGAGATTATTGCCCACTACTGTTACATTGATTGTATTGCCCAGTGGATGTAGACTACATTTGTAACGCGTGTCAAATCACCGTTTTCGACATGCATGTGCGGGTGCAGTTATATCAGACGTGCGAAAATCGCCATCATCATCCTCATCATCATCATCATCATCATCATCATCATCATCATCCGCAGCCAGACATTAGCCAACAGTGACGAATTTTTAACTGCCATATGAACATATGAAGCGAAATAATATTATATAAATAACGAAAAAAAGAATAATTGATACACAAATTATTTGTGAGATCGACGAGAGAGAGAGAGGGGGGGCAGGGGAGAGAGAGGCCCTAGTTACTATGAGTATATTTATCAAGATAACTCACAGCAGTGAATTACAGGCGGGCACAAGCTAGTCAGCCCGGGAATGGTAGCACGAATCTTGCCGGGTCTAAAAGGGACACATCCATCATCCCGTTTCATGCGAAACCTCGAGTTTGGTCTAACTGCACAGTTACTTTTATTGTTGAATTTGTAGTGATGGAATGATATCAAGCGTGCCCGATGTGAAGGGCAAGTTTCGGCTGCCGAAGGTGATTTTGGCCACAGGAATCTGAGCAGATAGTGCTCATCAGCCCTACTTGGCAGATTATCGAGGAGAAGAAAAACTCAGAATACAAACTGTCCTCACAGATAACCATGACCAATACGAATCAGACTTACAAAGAAGCAATTTATGAACAGAACATGGAAACATTCACAACAGAAATTGATTAAAATAAAACCTAACGTCAGCAGGAAAACCAGCTATTTCCGAGCATATATTGGAAATGAGGCGCCAGACATTTTGACAATCTTCGCATTACTAAACAAAGCATAGATCGAAAAATTGTTATACACTTATCAAGCTCTTTATATAAAACAACAAGCCCACGTTCTACATATTCAAATTTATCGCCAACATGATATTTTACTCGTCTGGCCACGAATAAGATAATCAAAAATCTATGTACTAGCCTCAAGGCAAGCTCGAATACCGTTTGAACAACTCTCAACAAACGTCAACCTTTTCGTCAAAAATGCGAAGAGAAAGGCAACTACGCAAACAGGAACACTATCTTCGGAAAACGTGAAAGAAAGTGGGCAAAACGATGAACGACTAGCAGGTTGGAAACCGTGCAATTTGCACGGTTGCCAAGGCAACAAATTTGAACTCACGAACAACCATTCTTGCACGTAAAAGACACCAAAGTAAACACTTGGTCCCAACTCAACTCATCACTACAAGAATTGCCAGATCTCCAAATGATGCAAAAATGCCCACGAACACGCACACAGACAGGCAAGACAATGCACACACAATTCAACACGAAATATGCCATCAACAAGAAAGAAATAAAATTGATAATCCAATTAGTTTTCATCCCATTATTCAGACGTAAACCCAGGTTGGGTAAAATATAACGTTGTAAAGTGTTGACAAGTTTTCACGCAATAAACCAGCCACTATCAACTCTTCCAAATGTATGCATACATTTAATTATTTATATGATGTGAAAAAATTGTATTAGCATATAAATAATTGCTTGCCTCAATATAATTATATCAATATGTAAATACTTTCACATTGTCAATTTCGCAAACAATCAAATTCCATCCAGACAGTTGGGTATAGTAGAACAGATACGCGGCGCTAACTGTCTGGTTAAATTATTATCATCATTTTATATATATATGTATATATATATATATGTATATATATATATATATATATACTACTCTATATATACATTTGTTTGATTTATATATTCATAAATGAACTTAGACCACCCATATTTCCAAAATAGAGTAGGCAATTAACTACCTTAGCGACTGTCTCATTACGCTTTTCCTATGTGAACTTACTGAACTTATATGTGTACATATTTTTAATGTATGCGCATAAACATAGTTTTTCTATTAATTCGTGATTTGCATAGGCCAACCAGATAGCCATAATTAAACAGCGTAGGTGGTTAATTACGTTAGAAATGCGCTTAGTTGTGTCTGAACTTTTTGAAATTCTGAAAACCTATTTTATTAACTTTCTAGTTGGTAAAGTTAACCATGGCTTTAGTAACAGTCTAACTTTGCATCTGAGGGCATACATATTTTGTAGAGAAGTCTTTACATCAAGTTTGCGAGCTTGTAGAGGAGGTTTGCATGGAATATCCTCATGCTTAGGGCATATTGGCCGAGAAATCTTGTCAATATTAGCTTCAAATCTTAAATAAATGGCACACTAGTTTGTCTTGACATCGTCATGGCAACAGCGAGGCGATCCATCTAGCTATATTATATGAACTGTATCGATGGAGCGAGGAAATGAGTCGATGTTACAAAGGCGATATTACAAGGACAAGTCGCCTATAGGACAATGGATCAAATTTTGTTGTTCCACAGGCCTTGAACACTGTAGTACTGAGGAGGCCAATGATAATTTGGGTAAAGCCGCTGCGAAATCAAACAATAAAGTCTCATCGCACTTGAGTAAAGCCGCTATCGGTCATCGTAGACGGTTTATATCATTCTGTGATACGATGAAGAAAGCGAAGAATATATAGCGCGCGGTTTGTAATGTCTCCAATTTTGTTGCCTACCGATATTGAAAAAGTCGTTGATGGCATTCAAAACTCAAAATGACTAGAGGAAGAAAATGATGCTGTCAGGTGGAAAATTTTTAAATAAAAATCTGATGTGGCTTTATACTCATCAAAATTTGAACTAGCGGAAAAAACCGAAATTATTGGAGAATTGACTGCAGCACTAAATTCGAAAATAGATAAAATAAAGTATGATGTCCAGCCATTGGTAGAGATGGCGGAGGTAACAACAGATAAAAATACGCCGCCTAAAACTAATAAATCCGGCGAAGAAGTGTAGAATATAATAGCCAAAATAGTTTTTGGAACATAACAGCTAATAAGACTAGTTAATATTATTTAGTCTTGATGAGAATGATGATCCAGGGGAGATAGAAAAATTAAATGATATATACAAGAATACAGCGGAAGCCGATATCATAAAATATTACAGGGTCGGCGAAAAGTCTGATCATCCGAGACCTGTCGTTATAAAACTATCCAAACGACCGGCAAACATTCACATAAAAGCAATTAACAAAAAAAGTTGAGAACTCTAATTTCAACATTATTTTTATAGAAAGAGATAAGTCATTTCTACAAAGAAAATTAGCAACAACGATGAAGTTGAAGAATAGCTCGCTTCAGGGATCTTTAAAGTCAAACGAAGCCAGCACAGGAAGTTAACCAATAGTCAAGAAAAATACAAAAATCAAAGTACCGATTTTGAATATAATGGAAAGTGGGGAAAAAGAGGTTTGTCTATGAAACCCAACAAAAGAATTATAAATAAAGCGATGAAGTTAAATCATTAGATATCGAAAAGAATATAGATAAGTCATACGTTACATATTCATTCATTTATGACAATTTTAAGTGTATCAAGATCTAAAGGACAATCCTAGACTAAGATACAAAATTCTAAATGATTACAGTAAATATAAGGAGAAATGAAACGTCATATTACTTGTCGATAAAACTGAGTATGAATTTATCTGCGAATTGGAGGAACGATTAAATTAATTTGATTTGAAATCCGCAGAATTGAAGCCATATTTGTGATCTAACTGATCTGCCGGATAATCAGACAACAGAAATTTTTATTGATAGTTATGCGTTGATAAAACTAATGTTTAAAGTAAAATCTAAAAAATAAAATGATGACCTTGGTGTAACGAATTATAACCTACTTCCATTATGAATTCGCTCTGCTTTTTTATAAACAGTATTTCGAAGGATGGATAAAGCACAAATCGATATTGCTAAACCATTGCCTTAGGTAAGTAAGCCAACTTGTGCCAATGATTATAGACTAATTTCTGTTATCTCTTCATTTTCGAAGATAATAAAACGACTGAAATTAGATCATTTAGAATTTATGTTTCCGGTTGATTTTGATACAAGCCAACATAGTATTACAAAAGATCGATCGACAATTACTAACAGGATTTCCAGGTGGAAGCATGTAATCACTCATGATGAGAAATATTTGGATGCGTCAATAGACTATATCGATAACTCAAAAGCTTTTTATTTAAATCATGTTTTCAAGCTTGAAGTAAACACCATTTCCATTGCATTTAAACAGTCGTCGAACAACATATCAAAAATACAGCCAGCCGCAACGCACTACGTTCCACGACTGGTTAAATACAATGGGATTGGTGTTTACTGCAAGCTCGCAAACTTGATTTAAAGAATTGTTACCACCACCCGCGCAAACAATTATTGTTAAATAGTATTGCCTATATATGTATATGTTGCGAAAGCTGCAAACAATTAATGTTCGTGACTGCATAGAAATTGTGCAGCCGACATTTCCAGTCAGGTTCAATGTATGCGAGACTGCTAGAGGTGAGAGCCTCATATCTAAATTTGATTTCCATATAAATTCAATTCGGTTTGATTCTCGCTAGTCAGTTTGCCATCGTAATCTGATAAATATAATGGAAGGTCGAAACGCGGTAGTTTTGTTAGTTGTTCGACGACTGGTTAAATACAATGGGATTGGTGTTTATTTTAAGCTGGCAAACTTGATTTAAAGAATATTTACCACCACCCCGAAATCAATTAATGTCAAAAGCTTTTTACCTTATATCTTTTGGAGCTATTTTGAAGACGATTAATTAATGGAATATTGATTAAATAAAAAAAGTTTTTTTAACCTTTCCATAAAAATGTATCAAAATTTGATATAGCGTACGCAGTAATATTACTGCAAGATGTTCAGGTGTTAATACAGCCGATAACAAATTATTTATTGATATGAGATTTAATGGACATATTCATGTGATGTGATGTCTTTTATTTGTTATAAATTTTCTAATATTGCTACCTATTTGATGGAGCATTTGTGGTTTGAATCAAAATAAAGATATTTTTTTCTATTCTACTCTATTTTGATACGTAAACGTGAACAGCAGAAGGCTGTGTTACCCAGAGACTAGTAGAAATACTCTAGTAGTTGATATTTGTGCACGAGGCGGGGAAGCTAATATCTCGTTCATTATGAGTTGATTAGATGAGAACGCCAGACAAGGGCAAACTGCTTCAGAAGCACACCATCCAGTGATGTTCCAGCTATGCCCCAAAAGTGAATGTGGAATTACATTATATAACAGTTAAATACTGTTTGTTGCGGAGAACTTATATATATGCAAGTATGTATTAGGTGTTGCGGACCTAGTAACAAATTAGTTCAGTTGTGACCAGAAGGAAAAACCAAAGTCAGCATGAAGGGAAAGTATAATCTCATGCACATTCGTTTCGTGCTTACTGGCGACTCATCAGTAGGAGCCGGTATTACGCCCTTTAACCAATATATATTTGGGTGAGGAATGTGGGATAATAGGACGGTACATAACATTATAACTGGAGTTAATAATGCCTAGACAGGAATATCTGGCCGAGGTGTAAGTCGCTGATTTCATCTAGCTGTACACTAATGTGTATCAGCAATCTCTGCAAGGAATGGAGATGTGTAGTAGAGAAGATGGAATGGTTTGAATTCATCGCTTTTTGAAACGGACCCCTACTAAAAACATTACCGTCATATAATATGCATATATTTTTTGTGCTTTTACTATTTCACGAATAATTTTATGCCACTCAATTATTCAGCATAGTGTAGGAGAATTATCCCTTTAAATTCAGCTTAGTTATAATTTTCTACAAATTTGTAGACAATTATATAAATATATTTTTGTGTGCTTTTGTTATTTCATGAATTATTTTAAACCACTCATATAGCCAGGATAGCGTAGTGTTAATTTATAATTATTCTTTAACTTTGTATACAAATATATGCATATATTTTTGTGTGCTTTTGGTCATTCATGAGTTATGTTATAATATTTATATAACGAGGATAGCGTAGGTGGATTATCCCTTTTAATTCTATTTAGTTATACTTCTTTTTGAACCCAGTAGACGAATATATGCATATACATTTTGTGCTTTTTTATTCCATTAATTATGTTAGACCACTCATATAGCCAGGCTAGTGTAGGAGGATTATCCGTTTAAATTTAAAGTTCTTTTTGAATTTTGTGGACAAATAAATGCATATATTTTTGTGTGCTTTGTCAATTCATGAATTAGGTTAGACAACTCTCGTAGCCAAGATGTCGTAGGAGGATTACCACTTTAAATACTTTTAGTTATACTTTTTCCTGAGCTTTGTGTTCAAATATGCATAATATTTAATAATTCATAGCGTTTTATGATACATATACTGGAACTGTGTTTAATTTTGCCCGAACTTCAATAACCAGTCTTAATATATTTTTGCGATATTTAATGTGAACTGTTTTTTTCTGATTGATAAAGTTAATTATGGCCGTAGTGGCATACTGGTATAGTTTCTTCAATCAATCACAATTTATTGGGATTTATTCATTGCAAGATTCGAATGCTCAGATTTTTTAGGCCGATAATGTTTTGCGTTGCAGTATCTTAGTTATTATTAATGCCAAACCTTACATTTCTTGGCTAATTCATGTGAACTTGGAGACAGCCGGAGGAAACGAGTCTGTATTATAGAAGTCAGGTTAAAAAGACAAAACGCTATTGGTTGTCGGATCCGTTTGTTGGGGTTCAACTGGCGTAGAATACCGCAAAATGCAGATAAATAAAGCATACTCGGATCGCCTTTAATTTCATGAAATACTTTTCTGTAGATAAATGAGTTAGGCGAATATGAATTGTTCTCTTGTAGAGGAAATTTAAACGTAACACGTTTTCAAATACGAATGCGGAAGGTACTATTATATGCAACACTGATATTTTTGACGGTTGCTGGAAATTTGAAAGCACTCGTAGGTCGGTAAAAACCTTGATTTCTTTACATTTCTAGCTGTAAAGCTCGTTTCTCTAATTTACTGATGGGTTTTCTCTGGTCCCGTGACTCTGTAGCCGTCTATACACTACTTTTCTGGGACATCATTTCTAGTCCCATATTCAGGTTTGACGTCATAATTACAGAAAAAACCAACTTGTGAAAACTGTGAGTTTGATGAGTGTGATATCAAATTTGAAGATGGATCTGGAAATGAAGTCCCGAAAATTTGGAGAAAATTCGTTAAAATGTCAATTTAAAAATTTCCGGACAAGCAGTAAATGAACAGCTGCTGATTGACAAGGCCAGTGACAACCCATCAAGGAATTAAAAAACCAGCTGTGCATCAGCAAATGTAAAGGAATCAAGATTTTACCATCCTACGAGTGCTATCAGTTGTCCCGAAGCCGTCAATTGTGGTATTAGCTAGAACAACGACTGCACTACGCGAACAAAGATTCCTTTTGAGGAATATATCAGCACAGTTTTTTTATGTCGACGCATTAAGCTTTAAATTCGTTAGATATTAAAGGTAATTTGTAAAAAGTGAAAGAAATGGCATTAAATAAAAAAACGGCAAACATGAATAAATCGATTTGCATTCTACATTGTCTACAAGCCGTAAATGCTTCGGAATAAACGAGTAATGGTTGTTTCTGATTATTTAATCTACAGCATTGCAATGACTCTTCGACTGAAAATAATATGACCTAGCTGTTTGACGCAAATATGAATTTCATATTACATAATCGAGCATGGTGGTGCACCAATACAAAATATACAGGCTTTGAATATTAATTAATTTGCATGTAAAAAGAATTTGACTACTGTTCATATAATATATTATGATTCAGATTGTGCAATGTTACTATATATATATATATATATATATATATATATATATATATATATATATATATATATATATATATATATATATCTAATTAGGAAAAAAAGAAACACTAATAACAAAGTGGATAAAGGCCATTTATTTCTAGAATACTAAACATCGCTCTACAATCTTTCATTTATATACATTCTGGGTTTTCAATTGATTATGCTAGTTGTAACAAATCTGACTCGCTTTTACTAATTGGTAAGTGTGTTTGTGTTTGTGTTTGTGTGTGTGCCTGTTTGCATGTGAAGGTCATTCTTGCTGTATTGTAAAGTGATGTTTCAGATCTGGTCATTATTGTTTTGATGGCTTGAGAATTGACCATATGTGCGCATTGTTCGCTGTTACGTGTACGCGTGCTATTTTTCCGAGTGTAGTTTATCGTTTCACCTTGTTGCGCAAATTTGTATTCTTCACATGGTAACAGCGCAAGTGTGGATTGCAGTGTTGAACGCTCATATTGTGTGGTAACTTCTGTCACCCTATGCGCCTCTGTTATTTCCACTTCAGTTTGCTCATTTTTGATAAGGTCGCACAAGATCTCCGTTGTCTTATCCAGTGGTATGTTTGTTAATAAGGATGAGACGACAAGCGAGACCATTTTATCCTGTAGAATGTTTTTCCCCATCAGTTCATTTGCTAGCTCGAAGGAGTCCTTTATAGTGTTTGCGTGTATGATGCTTCGTATTGGTTGAAGTGTTATGCAGAGAAACATGGCTAGTTTAAGTTGTGGAGCGTTGATCATTGAAATAATAGACCGCATCGAGGGAGCTCCTGAGGCTGTCATGGCTTTATGAGTTTTTGGTTTGCCGTACAATCTTGCGGTGTTTGTTACGACGGGTTGTGCCTTTTGGATGCCTTCTATGAGTTTTAATCAAATATAGGTATCAGCCATCGATGCTAAAACGTGTTTTTCCATCTTTTTCAGAATTGCATTAATTCTTGGTTCGATATTTGTTAAATCATCATTCTGTTTGATGTCTTGTTTGAATTTAGATTGATCATTTATAATATCGTTTATGGACTTCCTGTAAGCGTCGGCTTCAAGTATAACAATTCCTGATCCTTTGTCGGGTGTGGAAAGTCGTATGGACGTACGAAGAAGCAATTGATAAACAGAATCCAGCAACATTTACCACAGAAATTGATTAACAAAGACTTGGCACCGTCAGGAAAATCAGCGCTTGCTTCATTTTTTCGTGAAATGCATCTGATGAATATCTACGGTAAAGTAGATCGAAATATAATGCAAAAAGAAAATTACTGGAGCAATGAATGCTGCGTTAGTCAAAACGCAGATCAGGTAATTTCAATTAATCCAGGTTCGCAACTAAGAAGTTCCTTCATGATACGGTTAAATGGTGTTCTTTCATATTAATGCTGAGTTTGGCAATCTTTTATTTATTCTTCTAAGATATTGCTATGTTACTTGCAAACATGAATTCGCAGACTATATTGAATTTCGCGGAGGGAAACAATTGATTATTATAATCAAGGTTGCGATCTTGATATAAACACCTGACCTATTAATTACTTACATATTTCAGTATAAACTAAGAATTGTATAGTGTAGAAAAGGCAATTCATCCAGTAGACCGGTTCCGTCCTTATTGGGAACTCATCATGTACTGGCCAGAATTTGCCGCGGACAGGACTCGAACTTGGGCACGTCTGCTTCGAAATCTGGTGCTCTAACCACTGAGCCATCCTGCCGCACATATCAAGACCGCAACCTTGATTATAATAATTGTTATCACCACCCGCGCAACCAATGTTCGTTTCATTATGGAAACAGTTGATTTCTAATGTCTCATTACATATTTAGCTTGTCTGGTTTGCTTTTTTATATTGAGTTGCACTAACTGTAAGTTTGTTTCTGCCTTGAAAATACACGATGGTCCTATTTGAGTTCGTTTCAGTATATATATATATATATATATATATATATATATATATATATATATATATATTCTTGAGGAAAGCGAGCAACGAATATATATAAAGCAATAAATTATTTATTGTCTAATGGCTATCCTGCACAATTAATTGAATCAAATATTAGAAAGGCGAATTCAACAGAAACATAGATATTTAGGGCCGGAAAAGATAGCAGTCTGCCTGAACACGCCTTTAAAGAGGGATACAGTTTACTGAACGTCACAAATGGAAGTTGAATTGGCATTAACATGCAAATATAATGCAGCTAAACTACGAGTGTTATTTAGAGTAAAACACTTCCTCTTACCGGCAATCAACGAGAAACAGCCGTTAATATCGACAGCAAATATTATTTACCAATATACATGTGCAAGTTGTCGATCAACCTACGTAGGCTGATTGACCGCAAGTTTAATTAATCGAATGAGAGAACATTGCAAATTAAATGCCTGCTGAAAATCAAGTTGTGGATACACGTCTGCAGTTGCTCAACACATCGTTAAAACATCACACATATGTTCTCCAGACTTAGTATTTAAGATAATTTCTAAAGGCAATAGGTGAAGAGATTTAGCCTCGTACGAAGCTTTATGGATAAGCAAATAGAAGCTGGATTTATGCAGGCAGAAAAAGCTTGTTCCGGCACTGAGCTTGAACTAAAGATGATACACGCAATTGATCCGTTGTTCCCTTATTTCCCAATCTCTCCATGTTTACATTTTTCTATCTTGTTTTGCCTTGTAATTGATATATAAAGTCACGATCATTTGAAGAATCTTGCGAAGAAAATGAGAAAGAAGCTTTTTTGTACTTGACTCAATTTCGTTTTATTTTTGCACATGGATAGGGTAGTGAGAATATATATATATATATATATATATATATATATATATATATATATATATATATATATATATATTATACGAACTGCTGCTCGTTTATTCCTATTAGATGATACCTCGGTTAGTATCAAATAACAAAAATAACTTTGCTGTTATTGAATTTTACAAGTAAATAGTGGATTTTACCACAATTGACTCACTAATTAGACCTCCAACCTTTATTCGATCACAAAGTGATTTACATCTACATCCTATAAAATGGCATGACCGGTCTCCTTCGTATAATGCGCCAAATTAAATATATTAATTTTTCTCTAACATAAAAAATCGTATGCTCAATTTTCCTCATCGTAGTCAAAATCATGTTTTTATATCCACAATAAGAATACCAGCCCATACAAGGCATTTAATTTAACCAAACATTGCCGGTTTTTGTATACATTTAACATTATTATTAGCAACTAATGTCATCAAATTCTTTAAATCAAGTTTGCGGGCTTGAAGTAAACACCAATCCCATTGTATTTAACCAGTCAAAGTTTATTTTAATCAATTTTCTATCAGTCATCCTTTTCTTTCATAATCCTAACATTTACAACTTTGAAGTTACATATTATTGTCATATGGGTCATTTTATTTTGTGGAATTTTACATTTTACTAGAAAATTGGTTTTCAGTTATATACTAACTAATGTAACTTGGTTAATCTATTTTTCATTCAGGTGCGGAAGGGTGGCTCAGCGGTTAGAGCACCAGATTCCGAAGCAGACGTGGCCAGGATCGAGCCCTGCCCGTGGCAAATTCTGGCCAGTACGTGATGAGTTCCCAATAAGGACGAAACCAGTCTACTGAATGAATTGCCTTTTCTACACTATACAATTCTTAGTTTATACTGACATATGTAAGTAATTAATGGGTAGATTATAAAAATTATACATTTTGTCTAAGTTAACCGTGATGATTGTTCTTTGCATATGTTTGCTGTACGTTTTTTAAACTATTCATACCCTTGATGGAAGTCCGCTAATATTCCACTTCTTGATAAAACGGATTACATATTCATGCAAAATTCGTTCAACCAGACATTAGTTTGTGCTGTGCATATATGAGTATATTTCCTCTTCTCTCAAGTATATATATATATATATATATATATATATATATATATATATATATATATATATATATATATTTGCATTAGGAAAAACAGCTTAGATTCTTTTCTTGATGGACTTAAATAATAAAGAAATATTTAAACATTTAAAAAAATATTCGCAATATTATTGCTTTATTTGTCTAAATCAGTATTTTAACTATTTATGGTGTTCTAACGTATCAGTTCTGTTACTTCAGACATTCATCCGATCAGTGTACATTTTATAAATCTCGTTCAGACGCTTTATTGGGTACAAACTATTTCTCCTGTCTTTAAGTTTAGGCTTAATGCATTAGAAGCTTAACTTTCTAAATCGATTGTTCTTAACTTAGTTGAATCAGATTAGTAGTGCAAAGATACGTATTTAAAATATGCAATGAAATAAAGTTTAAAAACGGAACATGACAACTAATTGTGATAAAAAATCGCAAGGATGTATATGCGCATATATACATAAGCATATTTTACAAGTTTTTAACTTTGAATTAAGCCCTCGAATATTTAAATTTAGAAATCAGTTTTCCATTGAGGCATAGATTCATTATGAAGCGGGTTTACCTAGCACAGATAAGAAAGGTGGTTTGCTTTACGTTAGAACTCAATTCTACTACAACACCAGGTACTTCATACCCAGGTGATTTTGGAAATTAAAGTAAAAACGATGAATTGCAAACATACGCTCTGCCACAACGATTAAGAAACATGAATCGTGCATAAAGGGACACACACACGCAGACATACACATTTCACTATTTTATTATTCCTTCCTACACAAATTTCTTCCGTTTATTTATTTACTTAATGACAATGCTGCAACTGGCTCTTTACGCGTTGAGCAACTACTTCCACTGTTTTGTTTGGAAGTTGGGAGTAACATTATCGTAAATAATTCTTTTATTGAATAACTGCCGTTTCCGTCAGCTGTGTTTAGTCTAAACTTCTTTTGCATTCGCTTGTCAAAAATTCGCCAATCTCAACTACATATAGCACTTCGAAACAAGTGCATATATATAAATAAACAATATTGAAATTATTTCTCCTGGAAGTTTATAATTAGTGCATAAATTTTGCAGACCCTTTGCCAAATAGGCAGCGGAAGTTTAGTATGAAGCATCCAAGCGTTTAATACTTTATATATATATATATATATATATATATATATATATATATATATATATATATATATATATAACATTAATATTGTAAATATATAAAATATTTATTGATTAAATAAATAACATTATATATTACGAATGTGCTTACATTAAGAGCGTTGCATGATGAAAAAAGCGATTTACATCACAAATAAAATAAATGATTAGAACCTGCTTAATTTAACGAAGGACCTTCATTTTTCTTTTATAGAGGTTAGTATAAAAACGGTTTTCTCTTCAGTGAAGTATAGTATTGTTTCAAAGAACAACCAGAAAAGACGCTTCGATTTAAAAAAGGACATCATCATTCATTGTAAAGAGAAATTAGCAAATAACTATAGAAAATGATATGCAAATGTGATTGGTATTTAAAACATTTCACACGGTTTCTTCCTTTGGAATGACCAAATATAATCAACAATAACTATGGCTACAAGTATAAACCATTTAATGCTGATTGTAACTAGTTTATTTAACAGTAAAAAGTATACACAAAATATTCTTGTTATAAAATTAAATGGAAGTTGAAATTTGAAAGTTGACCAATTGTGGCTGAATCAAAATATTGAGTAGAAATGTGAAATCTGAATCTACAGAAAACTGAATATATATTCGAAATGTTTTGTACGATTCTAACATATTATATTTATTGTGACAGTTGTAAATTCTTTGTATTAGTATTAATTATAGCACCATACAAAGATATATTCCAGCCAATTACTTTCTCAAAATCCCTCCTACCAAAACACTTGTATCCGCTAATACTTAGACTATCATAATTTTATGTGGTAATTATGTGTTCATTTAAAATAATGATGTTTGCTAGAAATGGTAGAGCAAAAATCTACATTATTGCGTACTTATTTAAATCGAGTTTGCGAGTTTGAAGTTAGCACCAATCCAATTTTTTATTCAGTCATCAAAAAACATAGCAAACCTACAGCCAATCGTTCGTAATGACGCGTTTTGAACTTCCATGATCATCATCAGAGAACAACGGCAAAGTGAAGAACGAGGATCAATTCGCATTGTGTATTTATAAAAAGCAAAATGAGATATGCGGCTCTCAATTCTAATAGTCTCGAATAACTTGTACTTAACAGGAAATTTGAGCTGCACAACTTCTATGCTGTCACAAACATTAGCTGTTTGCAGCTATCGCCATATATGACTATCATAGTTTTAAATGATAGTTATGTGTTCATTAAAACAGTGATGTTTGCTAGAAATTTAGAGCAATAATCTTCATTACCACGTACTTATTTAAATCAAGTTTGCGAGTTTGAAGTAAGCACCAATCCAATTTTATTTATTCAGTCGTCAAACAACATAGCAAAACTACCGCCAATCGTTCGTAATGACGCGTTTTGAACTTCCATGATGATCATCAGACAACGACGACAAACTGACGAACGAGGATCAATCCGCATTGTGTATTTATGAAAAGCAAAATGAGATATGCGGGTCTCACTTCTAATAGCCTCGCATAACTTGTAATTAACTGGAAATTTGGGCTGCACAATTTCTATGCTGTCACAAACATATACACAATACATTTAAACTTTGATTAATGGCGCATGTGGTGTTAAAAATTCTTTATTTCAAGTTTGCGAGCTTGAAGTAAACAGTAATCTCATTGTGTTTAATTATAGCGCACTGCTGTTGTACTTAATTATTTATTGATTTACTCTATTTAATATGTATATTATGTTATTAACTTCTGTATATAAATCAGCTCAATAGATGTCAGGTGATGATAGGTTATTCCGGACTGAAAATATAGATTATACCTTTGTTGAGCTTAATATTATATTATGAGTAAAATAAATATTATCAAAATTATTTGATATTTTATTTGATGAAATGTCATTAGTAAAATATTAAAGGATGCAAGAATTAACAGCGATTGCTTCGATTGTATTCTTGACAATATTTTTTTATAAAAATAATTTTTTGAGCAAAACAAACTTTTGAATGTTGGATCACAGCCAACTTTTATTCAATTAGTTTTCATTTGAGTACGAATACCTGATTTCATAGACCGAATGCGAATTTAAATGGTCACATTGTGAATTAATGCTTATTTCATAATCCACGTTTTTAAAGTCGATTTTTGCATGATAAAATTTGATAATTTAGACTGGTTTCTGTATCAAATCATTTCCTTTTCGAATGACATTTTTAAGGGATAAAATAAAATTAAGATATTTCCGCTGAAGTTTGACAATGCACAATATATTTCAATTGAAAAAAAAATCACTCCAACTTTGATTAAGAGATTTTGAGATCAGTTAATAAACGATATTGATAGTAGATCTGGAGTGAACCATTTTGCTAAATAAGACACTATTAAGAAATTTATTTAAAAAAAATGAAGAATGAAACCAACAAAAGGCTTACGTTTGTTAGTTAATGCTATTTAATAGTATTGATACTTATAAAGAATATTACGATTATGATTATTATTATAATTATTATTAAATATCAATATAAACTGTAGTATCGGTTAGCTCATTTATTCTTTCATCAGTTAATTTAATATTCCAAATTTTTCGTGCGCATATACATATATATATATGTTCATCGTTACAAATTTCACCATTGTTTAAAAATATGAGAAAAAAGAACCGTAATCAATCGTATAAAATTTATTACTAAAACTTATTTCTATCAATATCTACAGCCATTATTCTGGATTCGTTAATATTTTCGTTCATCCAATCCCAACTGTATATTTGTCGTAACTTATCTCCCCTAAATATGTCTGTCTCTAATTTGCTCAATTTAGACCACTTCTTTTGCGTAGCGTCATGTGATGTGTCATCGCTTTCATTGTGAGTGTGTCGTATTTTTCGGCACAAAGATAATTTTTTATTTATAGTTAAATGTTTTTCCATGGATGACGGTTCTTTATATATATATATATATATATATATATATATATATATATATATAATGTATATGTTTATTAATTATTATTCTCATTAGGTAGGTAAGAGTTATTTCCTTTACAATAGCCGACGTTGAAAATAGTGGTAAGAAAACAAATATACAATTAATAAATTATTCTAAAAGTAGTTCCGTAATACACACGTTATTTCGGGATAGATTCCTTAACATGGTGGTGTTTAAAAAAGTCGAGCTATCTGGAGGTTTTAATCATGAATTTTCGCATTGGAGGCCAAAGTATCCTGTCAGAATAAGTATCATTAAGTATATCGATAAAAGAAAATTACGATAAAAAATCCATTATTCGTCATCTGCCGGTTGGAATAAAATAATGCGTGTTGATATTGCTCTTTAATGCAGACTACTTCATGTTTCCTCATCCATTATCACATTTTTTAAATATAATTCTACCAATGAACTTACCATTCTAGCATCCGAGCTGTTATAGTTGGTGTGTATTTCAGTGTTGATTGCTTTATCACAAAAACTCTTCGTATGACTATTAACTAGGTTATCCGATTTCGCATAATCTGTCTCTTCCTGCATACATCGAATTAGTCCTACGTCTTTGTTTGAACTTCCGTAATCAAGATAGTTTGCAAAATTGTTCATCCGTATCTGGCTCAGCTCGTCCAACTTGGCATTGCGTTCGCCGGGCTGCTTCATGAATCGCTCTGATTCCTGAACATGGTTTGCCGATATTGGTGAATGTTTGACTATGTAACTGGGACATTCGGCGTCTGACAAGATATCCGGTGCATTCCTCGCGTAGCGTTCAACCCGTCTATGTCTGTTGCTAGGGTAAAATAATTCGTCAACTTTGTTTGCGTTTGAATTCGTATCTAATTGCAACGAACTGGCTGGTGACTTCATTTGCCTGAACCAACAGTTACAGCCACCAGTAATATTTGTTCGATTTTTAAGAAATAGAAATAAGATATGCTAAAGAGTATAGCAAGACTGAGTCAGTGTAAGCTGGTTAGTTAAACAGAGTAAAAAAATAATTTTAAAAAAGCCGAAAAGAGATGTGCTTTATTTTATTCTTTCAATGAAATATTAGAAATAACCGTTTAGAAGAAAACTGCTTTAACATGCGCTGAGAGGAGACAACTAGTCCAATATCTAGTGCACAGTCCCGAATAATTTATTATGCTTTAAGACATGAAAGCGTACATCAAAGGAACAACGGCGGTAAACAAAAATTATTCCGTTAAACAATCGCTGATTGTGCGGGTATTGATGACAATTCTTTAAATTAAATTATTGAGTATGATGTAATCACCACTCCTATTGTATCAAACCAGTCGTTGAACAACATAGCAAACTAGCGTCAGTCACATGTACTGACACATTTCTAACCACCCATGAGCACCGTCGGAGGACAAAGGTAAACTAGGCAACGAGTATCTCACTGTAATCCATGCATAAAGAAAGCAAGATTAAAAAATATTGCTCGCATCTAAAATTCTCGCATATATATATATATATATATATATATATATATATATATATATATATATATATATATATATATATCTTTATATATATATATATATTGTACATGAAATAAAATGGCGTATGCATTATTGAGCAACTGGTCATATACAAAGAGATTGGTTTATATATCAAGCTGGCAAATGTGGTCGAAAGAAATGTTCACAAATTATCTGCTAGCCATTACATGTGGGGTTTATTTAGAATTAAAGAAAAACATATTAGCGACATAACTTTTTAATCAAGGTTGCGATTTTGATTTAAACACCTGACCAATTATCTGTATACATTTGGTAATATAAACTAGGTTTTGCATAGTGTGGAAAAGGCAATTAATCTAGTATACCGATTTCGTTCTTATCACGTACTATCCAGAATTTGACGCGGACAGGGATCGCACCTGGGCACGTCTGGATCGGAATCCAGTGTTCTATCCATTGAGCCAGTCTGCCGCGTTTCCAGGTACGAGCCCTGTCCGCGGCAAATTCTGCCAAGTACGTGATGAATTCCCAACAAGGACGAAATTGAATCTAAATAAAACCTTGAATAAAGCTATGCATATATGTTGCGTTGCGTTTATTGTATAAATATTTAATAACATCGAAAAGAAAAATTGCAAATATACCGTTTATAGAAAAAGATCAATTCTGGCAATATTAACTAAATTATAATTACCTTGCTAAAGCAAGAAATGTCGATAATTATGTTAAATGCTTATAACAGCGGTAACATGAGCGATTCCAAAGAAAAAGACATTTAAAAAATTTTCTATCTTGACCGTGCAAAACTGGAAATATTTTCACTTTAATAAATCTCCATGTGCAGTTATTGTACCGGTTTATCTCACCCTTAACCCAGAGCCTACATAAGGTTCAACTCAAAAAAAACTTTCATAAACAAATTTGGCTGCTGTCACACCGATGGTACAAACTCACGTGTCTATTAACCGCTTTTCTGGATCCATTTGTAAATTGCGTGTTTTTGGCGATGATTTATCCCCGGCAATGCAAATATTTCTCCGGCTAGGGCCAGCGTTTATTTCGGTTTGTTTATTTGCATCCAAGCCTTTCCCTCCGATGGTGTATTGCTGGCCGTTTAAACGTTCACCTACATGCGTATTAGCCGTTGCGTCCGCAGGTCTACTTCTCTGCTGCCTTCGTCGTGGTATCAGTGGCGGTGGTGTTAAACGATTGACCTGATGACGTTCGATATGTGAATGCGAGGCTTCTTGAGAGGAAAATAAGAAATGCAAATCAATTGATGTGTTGAAAGCTGCAACATTTTGCCTTTGTTCACTAAATAAACTATAATGTATGGCCAAAGTGCTGCTAAATATATCACATTATTGAAATGCCGACAATCCTACGGATTTGATAGGTGTTGGAGTAAAAGTAAAATTCGGTTAGAAGAATGAATGTTTCTATTTGAGTAGGTGTGGTTAAATTAACTTGCTCGTGTCTAGCGAGCTCAATACAATTTACGTTTAAATGAGGACGGAGTTGGTTTGGCACACATAGTGTTTGTCTTTTATAACCTATGGCATATAATTTACAAAATCCTCTCTGATTATCTCGGTCGGCTACATTGAGCAATTTTCCATTTATGTGGTCCGCTGTCCCTAGTTTCGTTGATACGAATAGGACTCGTTGATTTCTTGTCTGGTATGATTCAGTTTAGAAAGTGTTTCACCTAAATAACTTCGTGGACAAATACGTTAAGAAACTAGAATGAACCAATTCAAATTTTGCCCCATAGAATGATCTGTCGCGGGTATATTTCTGTTGTAAATTTCTTGTAGAAAATTAAATAAACATATATATATATATATATATATATATATATATATATATATATATATATATATATAAAATATTTATAAATTTCTGTACTTTGCATTTTGTTCATTTTAATTTTTTTTTAAATCGCTAAATGTGCTTAAACGGAGATTTAAAGCTTTTTATGCGGCAGTAAAGACAAAATGTAGCCAAATTTAAATTCTATTTTTCCAATGAATACTGTAATTTTGAAAAAAATAAAATAGAAATTTCCTAATATCGCATCACCTAACACCAAATTTTTGTTGGAAAACAATCAAATGATTGTAACAATTCTTGCTATGCATAAGCAAGAAAGGTGGCGCACTTTTTTAAATCACAGATTGATGTTTGTGTTTTTATAAAAAAAATAGTAAATATTAAAAGAAATTAACAACTTTACATATAACCAAGTTTGAAATATCGTGGATTATTTATCATAGAACCTGAAGCCCAGCTAGAAAAGTTGAGGAGTTTAATTCGTCGACTTGCATTCTTTACCTGCCAGAAGTTGGAATCGTTTATTATGATCAAGGTTGTGGTCTTGATATAAGTACCTGGCCCATTAATTACTTACATATGTCAGTATGAACCTAAGAATTGTATATTGTAGAAAAGGAAATGCATCGAGTAGACCGGTTTCGTCCTCGTTGGTAAATCATCACGTACTGGACAGAATTTGCCATGGACAGGGCACGAACCTGGGTACGTCTTCTTCGGAATCTAGTGCTCTAATCACTGAGCCACCCTGCCACACACTACACTACACACAATTTTCAGTTATATACTAACTAATGTAACTTAGTTTGTATATTTTAACTGTAGGTGGAGCTCATATGGCATCCATTTAGACACAAAGTTCCAACTAACCATCCCAAAACGTTCATTACTGAACAGACACCACGCTACATGGGGAAGTGGTATTGAAATGAGCATTTATATAATTAAAGGAACATTGGTTGCGCAGGCGGTGATAACAATTATTATAATCAAGGTCACGGTCTTGACATAAGCACCTTACCCATTATTTACTTCCATATGTCAGTATAAACCAAGAATTGTATAGTGTAGAAAAGACAATTCATCCAATAAACCGGTTTCATCCATATTGGGAACTCACCATGTACTGGCCAGAATTTGCCGCGGAGAGAGCTCGAACCTGGGCACGTCTACTTCGGAATCTGGTGCTCTAACCACTGAACCACCCTACCGCGCAACCAATGTTCGTTTAATTATATAGATGGAATCGTTTAGCTGATGAGGCAATACGTAAACGATCAGCAGATTAACCTTAAATTTAGGGAGGAAATATGAACTGATTTCTTTTTAAAAATTGGATTCAATCGAGAGGGGCCATCTGCATATATGACGGGGATATTCTGGCGTTATTCGTCGCCAATTGGGCAATGTCGCAATCAACTTGACGCCTTTGTATTTGATATAGTTAAATTTTAGCCATTCGTGTAAAAAAAATCATTTTTTGACTCCAAGTTCTTAAATTTTTAATCTATTATTTAAATATTCTGATTTATGTTGTCGTGGCGACAACAAGAATGTACCGACATAACTATTCTTTGGCTCTCTGTGTTATAGTTTGCTTACTTTGCCTTATTAGATTAAATTTCGATATTTCATTAACTAAATTTTGCCTTTCTGCAGTGTTTCATATTATTTCTTATTTATATTTCTTATCTCTACTGTTTTAAGACGCACGGTATAATATTATTAAAGGCATCATTTATCTCATATGCAAGGATTTTTTTGTTTCAAATAATTGATGTTTATATTTCAATGTTTGCGATTGTCAATTTGTGGAAATTTGAATTTAATTTCTTAGACACCTTATACGTTATCTAGGCTTATTTGTTAACTTGTGGTCTCGCCATTGTCTTAATTTTCGTTTTCGAAGCTAATCTCCGCCCACCCTTCAGAATAAAATAGTTTTTAGTACATTTTCCAATTTAAAATTGTTTATTGGCATAAAAAGCGTTCAAAACGGTCCGTTGTAAATTAAATGAACGTAGAAGTCTTCCAGATGCACCAAATTGAGAGAAGCATGAAAGGTTAGACTTATATTAGAAATTATGAATAGAATATTTCGTTTTACCTGTAAGCTAAAAATTAACAAAATCTCAAAAGAAAACGATTATCTATTTAACAATTATTTAAGCATTTACGGGAACCTTCAAACGTACTGAGGTTGTTTTTAAAAACGCGTGGTGTACTGCGGACAGAAGAACAAGGCTGCCAGTTGCATCCGAAATGTCTCCAACAAAGAAAACAACTGGACCTCACCCTGTGTTAGTCAAAACACAGATCTGGCAATAGTGAGTTCCGATTCATAAGATAATTAATGCAGAAATGATCAAATCAATTTAGGATTTGAGAGTGAAAACAAAGAAAAATGAGCAATGAATTTGATCTAAAGGATGCATACAATTTACTCGCAGTGTATTGCACTCTGCAAGATTCGATACTACGCGCTGTATCAACGATTCCATTGCTATAGAAACGTATAGTCGAATATGGGTGAAAGCTTCTAGGAGCATAATTAAAATTTACAAATTCTTATAAAATAATGACACTGAGACAAATTGCATATTTAAGTCAAGCCGAAAGAACCCATACACAACACACATGATTATGTAAGCTGTGTGAATGTTACGCACCATTAGCGATATTGTGACGGTCAGTTATAAGAAACAGGCCTTCCGTTTCATGGTTCCTCCAAATCTACCAATAATTGTTACTTGTCAAACTTATAAAAATAATAAGTGTAGCCCCTCATTAAGAGCTGTTACAAAGCCTTTTTCTATGCAAAATAACTCTTCAAACTTGAATATAAATCCGAAACCTGTCATAAAAAGCATGCAAATCTTTACACTAAATATGTCAATTAATGTTGCAAACGAACCTGACAGTAATTGAATAAAATTTGGTTATCAAAACGAAATCAGTAAATTAAGCCGGATAGCGACGTATTTCATATTATTTTGTGAATTATAGAGCTTTACTGAAGAAAATGTTTGTTTGACCCACCACTTTGACCGACTGATTGCAGTTGATGCGAGTTAAACGGCGAATCTGCTGCGTCCTGAACATCAGCGCTGGTATACATCTGAACGGATAAAGGAACGGCATGAAGACGTGAACGAAATCCGTGGCCGAGTATTCGTTTCACCATCTCTCGATCTTCAAGCTCCTGATCATAAAATGTATTCAACTTATGTTTAGCAATATGACTTCGTCTTTCAGGACTCTCTGAAAGCTGTGGGTAGAAATCGAAATAAAAAAGCGATTTGATATTCGTACACAACCAGATAAAATGTGTGAAAATATAATACGACATTAATATAATCTATTACATTTATAGGTAATTTTAATGCGGGTTGCAATCTTGATTTGAACACAAGTCCCATTATCTTCAGATAAATATCAGTATAAAATAAGAATTGCATAATGTAAAATATTTAGTTAATACTGACAAATTAATGGACATAATGGGACCGGTGTTTACATAAAGTTCTCAACATTGTTTTAAACAAATTTTACCAACGCCTACACAAGCAATTTTTGCCTAATAACATTTATAAATATTTATGAAAATATTAAATATGTTTTGCATGAGTTTGTCCTAAAATAAAATCACAAAGTGATACAGATGGAAAAGATAATTTCAAATTTTAATTTCTCAATATTTGAAAAATATTTCAAATTTTCTTTTATTAATAAATACAATTATTGTCATTTAACCACAAAGTTTACTTTTGAGACAAGAACAATTACCATTTATATTAAAAAATATATATAGGTAACTTGGTCTAAAAAATTTCTTCATAGTGAACATAACTTATTATAACTATCCTTGGTCGCGTGCACGGTGATAAAAAATCTTTAAATCAAGTTTGCGTACTTGAGATAAAAACAATTCTAGTTGTACTACAACCGCCACACAGCAGGTCCAAACTACCATCAGACACACGTACTAAAGCGTTTCCAAATTCCATGATCGTCATCAGATTACGATAGCAAACTGACTAGCTAGAATCGAACCGTAAATCAGAGAAATAAAAAGTAGAAATGCTGCTCTCACCTCTAGTAATCTTGCTGACGTTGTAATTACTAGGAAATGCTGGATGCTTAAATTCTATGTAGTGTCGAACCTTAGCTTTTTGCGTTTTTCGCCACATGTATATAAGTTATACAATTAAACAATCATTGATTGTGTGGGTGGTAATATTTTCTAAAATCAAATTTAAAAACTTAAAACAAACATCAATCAAAGTTTATCTAATCAGTCGCAAAAAATAACCAAATAGCCGTCAGTTAAAGATATTGAATATTTAAATTAAATTAACAAGTTTTTGAAGGACGAAATTTAGATAATAATGCGTGAAGCAATGTCATTTTGTAAAGAAACGGAATATTTGACGATTTATCAATTTATATATATATATATATATATATATATATATATATATATAGAGAAGTTATGAAAAGGACGAAACCAGTCTACTGGAAGAATTGCCTTATCTACCCTATAAAATATTTAGTATACTGAAAAAATGTATGCACATAATGGATCAAGTGTTTTATCAAGATCACAACCTTTTAATTATATATATATATATATATATATATATATATATATATACTCATATATACCTATATATATCCACTATCTCGAATGTCTTTGATTTCGCATTCTGATGGTTTTCGTATTTAAATGGGCATTATTAGTGCAAGATATACTATTGGCTAAGCAGGATCAATCAACAATTCGTATATGATGTATGTACATATCATCATTTTTAGATTTGTTTATATGTACTTGAATGAAATGTCACGGTTATAAATTATCTACGCAGAGAAGACTAATAATTTTTTCAGCTTTTGCAGCGAATGTATATGTATTAAAATTTACGCGTCAACAGTTGCATGGTCGGTGATAAAATATTGATAAAACATGCTGGTTAAATTACTAAAAACCCAAAGAATATTTTATATTGTCGTTTGAACAATGTTCACGCATTCTGGCGTATTACAAATTTAACTAAATATCAATACTACAGGAAAACATAGTAACTAATGAGGATCAAACCGCTTTTCGTATATAATGTAACAAAATTAATATATGACGCTATCACCAATTATACATTTGAATTTATTGTACCTGTATCAGCTACAAAAATTCAGTGTTTTAAATAAAATTACTACATAACAGCTTTCGTTATAAATAATATGTTCTAAAATTTATATATCAGTATCAGTATTTGCGTGAGTGATGATAACAATTCTTTAATTCAAGCTGGTGAGCTTAAAATAAACACCAAAATCATTATTTTACGTGATCAAAAATGCTTTACAATTACCGTCGTTGACGCATTCGAATGTTTTTTTTTAAATTTAAATAATAATCGTATGTACATACTTGTTTATTGATTAAAGACAGTCAAACCTCACTTCATTACGTGAGGTGGCAAAATTCATGTTTATCACCAATATATATATATATATATATATATATATATATCTGAAAAGGAAATTTAAATCGAACAATGGTGTCAAACTTATATGGGCCACATAGGGAACCTAAATTATTGCTATCAGTTGGCCTTGAATCGCCATAACCTGACAGTATCTTTGCAATCCTGAATATCCGCCTGTCCAACACCATGAACAGGTCAACTCGGCTGAAGGTAATTTCAAATAAATAGGACATGTGTACAGGTCTCTTAGTATATACCACCATTAATGAACAAATATGCGCAACTAGAAAGGGATTAATAAAACTTGTTTGAAATTCAAAATTGTAACTACGGCTACTCAAGATAACAAATAGGCTATCATTAATATAAAGCAGAATTTTATTAGAATAAAAAAATACATGCAATATACAAAAAGCGAATGCCAGCTCAAAACACAATTTATCGAGTAGTCATACCTAGAGCATTAATTATTTAGAATACCAACACTCACACTCTTGTTAAGTTATTATTAGCCATAAATCACTTGTATGTTTGAAGCTTTAAAAAGAAAGAATCTAATTTCTTTTGAAATAAAATGGAATCTTGATAACAGCAAAGCAGGAAAATATAAGCAGGCTGCTATGCATAATCTGCATAAACCGACATAGTTATGAGCAAAAATCTATTTTTCAATTAAACAATCCATGATTGCTCGGGTGGTGATAAAAATTATTTAAATCAAAATTGCGAGCTTGAAATAAACACCAATATCATTGTAGTAAACCAGTCGTCGTGCAACATGGCACACACGTACAGACACGTTTCGACCTTCCATAATCATCATCAGAGTACCACGGCAAACTGACTGGCGAGGATCAAACCGCAATCCAGATTTATGGAAAGCATCACCTCTAGTGGTCACGCATACATCGGACACGACTGGAAATGTCGGCTGCTGAAATAATTTTAATACAGATAAAGCTAAAGCAATATTTTTGATGAAGCTTAACAAAAAGTAATCGCAAACAGGCTCTGACATTTAAAAAGGGAATTATCAAAATATATCTATGCATTGTAAAAAAACATATTAAGGCTGAAAGTTCTTACGTTTTTTCCGGTGATATCTTAGCCCCGTTGCAATTTGGCAAGCCATAACGCATCATAGATATCCCGCTATATTGAATTTCACCTTTGTATAGCATTAAGGAGGTAACCATATTATGCTGGATATAGTATATAGTTGGGAAGAATACACGCATTTCAACTTTAATGGTCATTCACACCAATTGGTAAATGTCTGCTAAATCGGCCTAAGTAAGTCGAGGAACATTGTACAACTTTTCAATGATTCCTAATATTTGGGCTAATGTTTGCGATTAATTCTGTGTTTATTGCGATAAAGGTCAATGCTTCATCGCAGATCTCGTTCAAATTAAAGCTTGCGTATGTTCCAAAAAATATATATTCCTTTCCTATGCAATAATTCAACTTATCCTGAAATTGAACACAACTTTAGCCAAAATTCTGCTATGCTAAATTTGGGACGTTTTACGAATTACATATGCTTTGTAGCGAGAATTTAATCTATTCTCTTTTCTTTATTTGTGGTGGTTGAAATAGCAACAGAATAGCTCTTACAGGCTTGAAAAGAGTATATCTACGTTTACCTAAACAAGCCGTCTTCAGCTAATAACCTATGTATTTTGTGCTTACAATCAACTCATCAGTGGGAAGCCAGAAATACAGCACAAATATCAGTATATAATAGATAATTTTGTAAAAGTAGCCAAACGGTAAAATCTCATAAATTTTTTTCTCATTAATGCACTGTTTAAATTAACCCGAAATGAAGTAATTCACGAGGTGACTTCAAAGCAAACATTAAGCATATGTTCCATAGAGACGCTTTTAAGGTTAACAAAAATCACATTTAAAGTTAAATTTTATCGAAAATGGTAACAGCACCCGTGGGATTTTATTATCCTCCAAACTAAAATTGGCCTATCCGCCTGGTTTTGTAGTGACCAAATATCTTCTAGTTACGCTCTGTTTAATAAAACAAACGGCATCTTATTACTTTAATCAAGGTCGTGATCTTGACGTAAACACCAGTCCCATTAAGAATATACATTTGTCAGTATAATCGAAGCATTGTATAATGTAGATAACGCAATTCATCCAGTAGACTCCTCACGTACCGTCCATGAATTGACGCGGACGATTCTAGAAACTGGACACGTCCGCTTCGTAATCTGTTGATCTAACCACTGACCCACCCCGCTGCACATTACACAAAATTGGCAATTATATGTCAACTAATGCTTCTTGGATAGCTTTTCCTTTAAGTGGAGCCGGTATAGCATCCATTTAGCCATAAAATTCCAACTCATCATCCCCAATCTGTCATTACGGAAGAGACACAACGCTAAATGTGCTCCCAATAAGGACGAAACCGGTCTACTTGACGAATGGCCTTTGCCAAACTATACAATACTTAATTTAGACTGTCAAATGTTTGTACATAAAGCTTAATTAAATCAATTATTATCACCGCCCGCGAAACCAATGTTCGCTTATTTTTATCAATGGCGTCGTTGTTTGCTGCTACAGGTGAGTCGCCACTAAGCACAATACGTGTATGTTCGTGCTGAAGTTGGAATATCGTTCTCATTCAGTTTGTACTAAATAGTTATTAGGTATGCAATAGCTGATACATAAATGCAAATAAATAAATTCTTCGAAATCAAAAACATGGAAATAATATTTATGATGTAAAAAGAACGTTTCAGATATCGATTCCAACATTCCCTTATGCATAAATATTTCGCTTATTTGATTGGTTGAAGACAATCAGAAAACTGACGATAATAATCATGTACAATGACTGGGTCTAATCACACATTATGCAAAGGTAAATGAAGTCGTATAGAGACATATCACGGAAATTCCATGCAACCGTTGAACGCAATGGTGGATTTGAACGCCTTCATTTATAAATAATGAAATGGTATGTTGCACGAATTAACGTCGAACGATTTGTATGTGGAAATGCGAACTTATCGGGCTGCGAGCCTTCTTTACAGCACACAAAATAAAATAAAGCGGTTATATTACATAGATTTTTTCGTGTCTCATGAAGTTTTTAAAGATTTTTTTAATAATTAAATGCAATGGTTAAACTGATAATCATTCATTGGAAGTTGATGTTCTAAATTGACCTGTGCGATAATCACATTTAGATTATCCACCGTTTTCTTCTGTGGGTGGTGGATTTGCATTACCAGTTTCGCGAAGATACGATTAATCCCCATTTCCAAGTACGCATTGGACCAGTCTTCGTGGCGGCTGGGTGGAGATTCGTCCCCTCACTCCGAAGGTTTTCCACATCATTCGTACTAACCACTGGAAATGAGTCACATTCTAATCTTGGTTGACACGCAACTTTTTGGTACCTCATTTCCAGTACCTTCTTCAGGCTCCCAATATCAGCCAGTACAATGATGACACTAACAGATGGACGAATATATTTGTAATAATTCCGGTTATTTATCTGTTAATTACTTTGCAATGTTCCAACTTTAATGATATATCAAATTCAAGTCAAACTCACGTCGCTTTTTGCAGCAGAATACTGTTCTTCATGATACTGTTCCTCGTCTGCTAGTGGGGCTTGGCCCATCTCGTTAGATTTACTTCTATTCGGCGAAGTAAAAGTTGGGCAGTCAAGCCATTCCTTATGTGTATCTGGCTTCAACCGATTTATGTGATTAACTTTTGAAATATTTTCCTGCCGTACACCATCAAAGGGATAGGCATCATTGGTCATCATTATTTTTACTAGAACAAAATCAATAATGCAAACATCACAAAATATTTATTCATAGTTAACGTGTATTATTTAAATTTATTTCAAAGTAAAATTAATTTTATAATGATCTACCACCAGTAAAATGGTACGTTGTACACAAAAATCATCGTTGCAAGTTTAGCAAAGGAAAACCGACATATTTGTCTATAAAAACACTGCTAGGAAGGAGCATTGTTCCTGATTATTCGTATCAGTGCCAATAATTTAAAACAATTATTTGAACACAATCATTAATGTGGATGCAATTCCGACCCTGACATTACAAAATGAGCAAAATTTCAAAACAAAATTATAAAGACGATTACATTGGTCTGCTTATACTGTTACTAAGCAAGATTGATAGAAATTTTGCCAAAGTGTGTCTTATTTTCACTCATCTATATGCAACACTTGATACGCAAACAATGTGTGACACATCTCAATCCAGACATTAGACAGAATACACAATCCAAACTAGTTATAACGATTTTCAATCCAAAGTAATATTTAATCTCAACTCGAGAATGCAGTCTGGTTTCTCATTGAATTTGCGCTTCGGTGTAGAGGTAATGTGAAGAAATCTGCTTGTAATTCGCTTCACTGTGTAGTTTGTTTAATACGATGACCAATTTTATATGGATTACGCTTTCAATCCGATTGAGCCATATTATACTTATAAGTACATCTGACCACTTTGAGGGAAAATCTTTCCAAAAAATATGATGTCTATCTTAAGATTTCAACTTAAAATAACCAATTGAGGCTTTGTCTCTACGTTATCTTGTACTTTCTTTTTCAAAAATGTTGATATAGTAAATAAAATGTGCAGATAATATCCATTTAATTTGTGGCAGACGAAGTGAACGGGGATTATACCAGGTCTAAATTAGGAGTAACATTTAATTGCAAAATAGAACAAATATTCTGTGCTCCAACTTCAACAGCGAAATCTCAGTCACAAGAAAGAAATTAGACACCGGGGCAAACTGGCATTTCTTATTTGAAATAGAAAATCAATTAGAAGGATAATATTATTGTGCCTGACAACAGGATATTTTATTATCCCAAAATAGTTTTTCAAAAAAAAACAGAAATTGATTGTGCGGGTGGTGGTAACAATTCTTTAAATCAAGTGTGCACATTTAAAGTAAACACCATTTCAATTGTATTTAACCAGTCGTCGAAAAGGTTTAAAGCTACCGCCAGTCGCACGCAATGACGCGTTTCGAACTTCCATGATCATCATCGGAGTACGACGGTAAACTGACTAGCAAGGATCCAACCGCATCGCATATATACATATATAAAATAATTTTGCAATGTTGTTTGATCCTTGCTAGTCAGTTTGCCGTCGTATTCGGATGATGACCATGGAAGTTCGAAACGCGGAGGTGCGTGCGACTTGCGGTAGTCTTGCCTTGTTGTTCAACGACTGGTAAAATACAATGGTATTGGTGTTTACTTCAAACTCGCAAACTTGATTTAAAGAATAGTACTTCAAATGTTCGTTGGCAATTCCGTTTCCTTACATAACTTGAGAGAGCACCAAAAAATCGTTTATTGTTAACTCATGTAAGCACATAACAGATAGCTGACTGTGCGATTTTACCAAATTTAAAAAGCCAGACTGCATATTAATTGCAGCACACAGTAGACGGACAAAAGTGAACTAGTAAATTTATATAAAATAAGGCACTCTATTTCACGTGTTAAACCTCCGGTAGACAAATTTTTTATCTCTCTTAACACGCGCAGAAAATAACTCCATTATCAAAAAAGGGTAGACTCATTTGCCAAACTTGTTATCCATTAAAATAGTTTCTCCAGACGTAGCATTCAAAGTAATTATTAAATGCAAAAACAAAAGGGAGCTAGCTACATACGAAGCCTTATGGATAAACAAATTGCAGCCGGATTTATGTAATCAGAAGAAGCACGTACAAGCATTGAGCTTGAACTGGATGTGACGCACGCAATTTGATTGGTTTCTATTTTTAACACTCTCTCTATGTACACATATTTCTATCATGTTTTGCTTTCCAATTTATATATAAAGATATTTTCATTAGTAGATATTTGATAAGACCATGCGAAAGAAAATATTCTTATATCTGATAAAATTTGTTTTTGTTTTTGCACACAGGAAGGGTACAATGAATTTTATTAAAGCTTGCATTTCAAAAGAATTAAAATAGTTTATTGTATAAAATACTTTTGAGGATTTTGATAAATAATATTTCCCAAATGTAGTTGCATGTCTTGCTGTTACGCTAAAGCCATTGGTTTAGATTTAAATTGGTAGTGAAATAATTTATACAAATTTACGATTATGCTACGGATACCGTACAACGAAATTGTGTTTAATTATCTGATGAAAAATAATTAGAAGATCTGTCAAATCCAACATTATTCGGAGTAAAAGAAAAGACAATGAAGTTAAATACCTTGTTTCGCAAAACAAGGAACAAGTAATTAATCTATTCTCTGTCGCGCAAAAAAGTGTCTTTTAAAGAATATTTTGATACAATACAATGTTTCAAAGCAGTGAAGCTGATAAATCGATATTATCACATCAAGGAACAATTAGTAAGGCAAGTGGAAAATATTTCCTTTATTAAAAAACATTTAAGAATTTTTATAATTCCTAGATAATTTATGTTTTAACAGCCATTACATTTAAATGCTAAAGTTAGACATCTGAAACATTAATTTGCATTAAACATAATGAATACGCTGGTTCAAGATTTAGAAAAGTACAAATTAGGTCTGATTATAGAGAAAACTAAAATAAGATCGATGTTACTTTCACTTTGCACGCAGATGATTTTAAATTTATTGAGGATTCAATTAACAAAAGGTCATGATAAGACCTGATAAGAAGTTTGGGGATTTGGTCATGTATAGCAAGATAGTAGATAATACTATTGCTTCTGTGCCTGCTCGGGCAGTAAATCTGTATAAAATAAAACTAATTGTGAATCAACTGGAAATGCTTAATCGTGACTTGAATACTGCTATTCAGATTGAGAAATCACCAAAAATGAGTTTATTACTGAGGTCGTTAAAACAGCACAGATTCTCTCAGACAAGGATAAGGTTAAATTTGAAGTAGACATATCCCAAATTGTGTTAACGCACATGGAGGATAAATATAAACTCCATGGTGTAGTCAAAAGCCACAGAAAATAGTTAATAACACATAATTTGTTATGTTCGAAAGCGCAAAGGGAGGAGCAATGGTTTTGATGAGTCAATCATTTTCTAATGATAATAACTTTGACGAAATATACAATGTCGATGTACACACTAAAATAGATGAATAACCTACTGTTAACTTACAAGCAGAAATCAAATGATCTGTCAATAATATGATTGCAAATTGTGAATTGGATCAAGCATATAATAACTATCTCATAAGAAGTGACCAAGTTACGCCCAGTGTGTATTGTTTTTTAAAGGTGCGTTAACCATGTAACCCAAAAGACTTATTGTTAATGTCCGACGTTCCACAAAATGTACAATGTCCACGTTACTATGTTACAAACTGAGGAAATATTCGTTTTGCTGCAACTACACATTGATGAATTCATACATTTGGTTACAATTACCGACAAATGTCACATAAATGAATAAACAGTTAAATACTGTTTGTTACGAATAAATAATATATATGCAAGTATTTATAAAGTGTTGCGTACCTAGTAACAAATTAGTTAAGCTGTGACCAGAAGGAGAAACCGAATACAGCATGAACGGAAAGTATAATCTCATGCACATTCGTTTCGTGCTTACTGGCGATTCATTGGTAGGAGCCGGTAATACGCCCTTTAACCACTATATATTTGGCTGAGGAATGTGTGTACCGTCCTATTATCCCAAATTCATCATCCGAATATATAGTGATTAACGGGCGTAATACCGGCTCCTACTGATGAGTCGCCAGTAAGCACGAAACGAATGGGCATGGAAGTATACTTTCCGTTCATGCTATCCTTGGTTTTTCCTTCTGGTCACAACTGAACTAATTTGTTACTAGATTCGCAACACCTAATACATACTTGCATAAATAAATAAAGACAGTTTTGTGAGCCTAGATTTTCCGGCACCTATGAAACACTCCGCGTAATTAGATAGTGTTTGAGGCGGAGAACTAATATATATATATATATATATATATATATATATATATATATATATATATATATATATAATTTCTGCATATTAGTTCTCCGCCACAAACAGTATCTAACTGGTATATATTTAATTGCATGACGTCATGATAACCGAAAAATGTGATAACTGATATCGATCAAAGCCAAAGTGTATGGATTTTCTAGTGCACCAGGTGTTCAGAAATATTTGTAATTCTCATTTTTGGTGAACTTTAGCATAAATTGAAATCCATCGTACTAGTGCTGTGTACCTTCCGGTACCATAATGTTGGTACCGAGTACTGACACAATAACCATTGTGTTGGAACCCTTTACAGCTTTGGTATATACATTATATATAGTGAGTTGGCTTTGAAGTGGCATTGTTGAAGACTTTATATGAAATTAGCTTCACAACTGCATGTTTACGTATTGATATAGAACATTGTACCGTCCAATGTTCCAACATTCGTCATCCAAATTTGTAATATGTAAAGGGCGTAATACCGGCTCCTACTGATGAGTCGCCAGTAAGCAAAAAACGAATTTGCATGCTGTTTTTGTTTTATCCTTCTGGTCATATTTTAACTAATTTGATACTAGGTGCGCAACACGCAAAAAACCTTCAAAGATTTTTAGAAAAAGCAAATGAACTAAAGAAAAAATAAAACCCAGAAAACAACATGATATCACTTGATTTTTCATCTTTATTTACGCAGCATGCTTGTATGCTGACATAAATAAAAAATTCAGTAGATTAAAATTATTACACGTGTACATCTAACCAAATGAAACGACAGTCAATAGATAAAAATTTAACCTTTGCACGCGTAAGACTAATTATTTTATTCTTAACATTTGAAATTCTATATAACCAGAGTTTTCTCACTAGCTAGTGTGGGGCAAGTTAAAAAATTAATATTCGGTAAACTTATTGGTTAAGTTAAGATATGAAATACAATAAGTGATGGTTAGACAATAAAATTATGAAAAGTATTTAGCGAAAGAAAAATCAATATTAGGAAAGAAGATAAAAGTCCTTTAATTAGCGTTAAACTCATTAATATTTTTAAAAAAAAATGAAAAGTTAAAGGGTGATTAATCAGGAATTAGGCAATGAGCCCACAAATAAACCCGTCTTAATTTGATGTACTTAATCTTTTACTAGAGATAGCTACAGATTCTGATTTATACAATCGTCTTTTCCTACTATTAGCTCATGCTGTATTCCAAATCGAAACTAACGATATTTTCACAGCTGTTTCATTAATAAAATAATTTCGAAATATTATTTAATCAATATGGTCAGCTTGTTAGGAGTAAATCATCTGCAATCATCCTAATTAGTGTCATAAAATAACTGATTGCGCGGGTGGTGATAACAATTCTTTAAATCAATTTTGCGAGGTTCCTATCTATATATATGCATTGCCGTTCGATCCGCAATGGTCCGCTTAACGTCGTAATCTGATGATGATCAAGACAGGTCGAAACGCGTCAATACGTGTTACTGACTGTAGCTTTGCAATGTTGTTCGACGAATTACGACATATAATGAGATTGATATGTAATTCAAGCTCGCAAAATTGATTTAAAGAATTTTTACCACCACACGCGCAATCAATTATTGTTTAAATGTTATATATATATATATATATATATATATATATATATATATAGCGTAATCTTCCAAAAGGTAATGTTCGCGACTGCATAGAAATTGTACAGATGACATTTCCAGTCACGTACAGTGTGTGCAACACTACTAGATGTGAGAACTGCATATTTTATTTTGCTTTCCGTATATAGGCATTGCGATTTGATCCTAGCTAATCCGTTTGCCGTGATGGTGATCATGGATGTTTGAAATGCGTCAGCAAGTGTGAGTGACAGTAAATTAGCGACAGGTAATAGGAATTGGGATTAGCTTTTTATCAAGCTCACTAACCTAACTCAAATAAATATATGTAATTACAATTTCATTGATCGTTTAATGATTGTAACTTGATGTATTTTTAGGTAATTTACAGACAATTGCGTAGAATGAAGGCATATGTTAAATTTTATTTATTATCATTATGCAAGGGATGTAAGTGCACATGATGCTCCTTTATATATATATATATATATATATATATATATATATATATATATATATATATATATATGTATGTATGTGCGGTAGCACATATATCGGACGTACGAAGAAACAATTGATAAGCAGAATCCAGCAACATTTGCCACAGAAATTGATTAACAAAGGCTTGGCACCGTCAGGAAAATCAGCTATTTCCGATCACATATTGGCAACGGGGCACCCAGTCAATTCGACCAATTTCACAATTCTACATAAAGCAAAATCAGAAAAATTATTATTTATTTACGAAGCCCTTTACATAAAACAACAAGCACCTGACCTTAATATTCAAAAGTTTCATCAACATGATATTCTTATCGACTGGCCAAGAATAACAAAATTCAACAACAATCTACTAGTATCCAATCAAGAACAAACAGGCCCTCGACTAGAATCAACAAACATACAATCGGATTGGCAACAAACTGAAGTGGAAATAACAGAGGCGCATACGATGACAGAAGTTTCCAAACAATATGAGCGTTTAACACTGCAATCCACACTGGCGCTGTTACCATGTGTAAATGATAAATTTACGCAACAAGGTGAAACGATCAACTACACTGGGAAAAATAGCACTTGTATATGTAACAGTGAACAATGCGCACAAATGGTTAATTCTCAAGCCATCAAAACAATAATGACCAGATCTCAGACATCACTTTGCAATACTGTGAGAATGACCTTTACATGCAAACACGCATACACACAAACACAAACTCATACACACTCACCAACTAGCCAAAACAAGAAACAGAAGTAAAAACGAGTCAGATTTGTTATCACTAGCATAATCAATTGAAAACCCAAAATGTATATATATATATATATATATATATATATATATATGTGTGTGTGTGTGTGTGTGTTTGTGGGATTAGGTATTTTCGTGTGTGCCGTAGTTATTGTTGAGCAGTTACTGATGGCCGGATATTTAGACATGGCCAAACTTTAGTTAGTCTAAATTGAATACATATATATCTTGCTTTGGTAGGCTTTATTGTGTTGTGAAATTTGTACGAAATCTTTGAAGATGGATGGCGGATACAAACCGGCACAATTGGATGCTAAAAAAATTTCAATGGACAATACACGTGTGGATGGCGTCAGAGTGATGAGACTAGTGCAAAACCTGTCTGTCACAGAGACTAGCATGCTGCGGGAAATGTCAATGAATCAATATTTTGGCAGACCTAAAAGTGCGAATTAGGGACAATCAACAGTTAAGTGCGGTATAAAAACATTCGATGACAGCGTTGTGCAACTAACTATATTATTTGAAGATTATTCTTCTTTTTGCAGCATGCAGAAAATTGTTATAAAATGAATTTTTGAAATTTATGACTTTGACTGGCTTATTAAACACAAAGAGTGATTATATATATCATATTTTTAAGTGAGTAATGTCATTTTTACCACGAGGATGATCAAGCGTTCAAAGAAAGATTTTAAAATTTTGTTTAAATTTTGATTGTTATCAAAATAAGGACATTGATACGCCTTCTTACTTAGTTCCAGTTTGTTATCTAGAAATAAGAGCCTATCCTATTATGTACATACATTTGTTAGTTTATACTAAGCATTGTGTAATATAAAAAAGGAATTTTATCCAGTCGACCTGTTTCATTATTATAGGGAACTTATCAAGCACTGTCCAGAATTTGCCGCGGATAGGGCTCGTCCCTGGGAATATCTGCTTGAGAATATGTTGCTCTAACCCATAAGCCACCCTGCCGCACACAACACATAATTTGTAGTTGTATACTAGCTAATGATTATTGGTTAGCCTGTCCTTTGGGTTGCGTCCATATGGCATTTATTTAGACCTAAATTTCCAATCTACCATCCCCAATCTGTCATTATAGAAAACATCACGCTACCTGGAGACGTGGTATTGAATTGAATATTTACATAAATATGTGAACATTGTTTGCGCGGGCGGTGATAACAATTACTTTCATAAAGTTTAAATCGTGATGTGAACACCAGTCCCAGCAGACGTGCCCAGGTTCGTATCCTGTCCGCGTCAAATTCTGGGCAGTACGTGATGAGTTCCCAATAAAGACGAAACTAAACTACGAGATGAATTGCTTGTTCTACACTATACAATGCTTAGTTTATACAGAAAATGCATGAAAATAATGGGTCAGTTGTTTATATCAATGTTGCAAACTTGAATTATCTAATTGTTATCACCGCCTGTGCAACAAATTTTTTATTTGACTTGATACTGGTCATGAAATAACTAATATATACTACTTATTTTTTTCCTGACTATTAGTTTGGTTCATAGTCTTACAAATTACAAAAGACACGATGCAGAGCTTCGTTTCTCTACGATTTCGTCTAGAAAATGGTGGGCTAATATTTTTTAGTTATCTTTACCTACAAGCATACCATTTAATTAAAGTAATTTAAACTTCATATAGCTTTATTAAGGATTTTATTTGGAGCGGACCAACGTTCTAACTTACTAGGAGTAACAGAAGCATTCGTCATGTCGTATTCAGATTGTGTTCGCCCTGGAACTTTGGATGCTTCGTAATCTTCGGTCTGTTGCCAATTCAAGTTGTCCCGAGCACCTAATTGTTTAGGTGCTTCCGGATTTCGTCTAATTGACAATGGTGGTAGACGAGTTCTTTGTGGTGGTTTAGTTCCGGAAGGATTATTTTGCTCGTGTGAAAACACCTCTGGAAGCCGACTGTTAACCTGAGACACAATCTTGGCTGCAACATACTGTTCACATTCTTCGCTGGATTGCAAATCTCTGTTACTCTGTAGATCAATTGAACGACTTGGTGAAGCTGACCTGTTCAGTGCCTGGATGGAAGTATTTGCGTAAGGCGTTTGGTTGTTTATTCTGTCGGAATATGGACCATTTTTTTGATTTCCAACAGCAGAGCAGACGTTTTCCTTGTCTCTTGCCGAACTTACCATTTCTTCAAGAATTTTGCAGCGCACTTCATGATTTGGTGTCATTTTACCGGCAACATTTGTAGACACTTCAACGGGTGCTTGATTAGGCTTTCTGTATATCGCAGGTATAGTGTCATCAATAATATCGTGCTCACTCTTATTACTAGGTGGTGTAATCTGCCTTGAGTATTTAGATTGGTTTATTTGATTTGATTTCAATTTGCATTTTAGCGTGCCGAACGATTTCAATTCAACGTAGAACTCATTTATCTCGATTCGATCCACAATTTTTTTAAAGCTTCGGATTTCTGTATGCTGCTCCTTTATCCCATCGTCGTCCTCTGCTTTACGCTGTTTAACATTGAAATCAACTTGTGTCAACGAATCCATTTCGATTTGTCTAATATTTATTTTCGAATCTGTGCAGTGAATTACATCAGATTTCTCAATTTTGTCATTGATTAATCGAGTGAAATTCATTCTATTTACAATATATGACGTGTCTAATTCAACTTCATCCATCGAAAGGTCAAAGTGCCTCAAACGTGTCCTATTACCGGTTCCGGTGTTGCTAGGTACCCAGAAGTCTGTGTTTGAAACAATTATAACCATGTACAAGAAAAATACATAAAAATGAATAAGTTGTCTATTAGCCATATCCTCGTTTTTAATAATATAAATTCAAAAATACATTTAATATGAAGGCATAGATTTATTGTTCAGATAGGGCTATGAAGCACAGTATAAAAATGTATGTTATGTCAAAATTCATCTAGTCTAAACTACCTGATTTTATATAGTAAATTTTGAAAGCAAAGTAGATTTAAAAAGATTATATGTAAACGTTATAAACCAAAAAGAATGGAGAAGAAATGCATATTTGGACACATACACTTAGCGTTCCACTGTTTATATTCTATTCTTGTAAAGATTACTCTTGTTGCTTTTACTACACACGAAGAGGTTGTCAAGTTTTTACCAGCTTGAAAAGGCAACATGAAACTCGCTTCGCATAAATATTGATTTTTCGAAAAAATACCATTTTTAGGCAAATTATCTACGAGTGAGTCTCCTCACATTTGTTGTTTTCAGTTTGTCCCTATATAATGCAAAACATGTAATAAAACAAATTTCCTCTAGCTTTACTAAATTCACTTTTTCAAAAACGTGATACTACAGTCATTTGATATTTCCCGGTCCCAATTAGCTGAGTTTTATAAACTTGTCTTAATGATAAATTCATGCTTCCATACGCGTAGAATTTCACAATTTAGATAAATATTTTGTTATTTTTCGTATTTAAGAAGTTTAAAAATTTGGAATTTGTCAAAATTTACGACACGTGAAGAAATCATATGCAATAATATTCCAATTACGGCAACAATGCAGGGTGTGTTTACTTCAATAAAGAATCTGCAGTATAGTAAACATAAACCTGGTATATCATTTAAAATCAAAAGTTAGTCCATTGTAGCATGCTTATGTTGTTACAGCAAATGATTTTCCGATTTATTTTATCAGAATTTTATTCGAAAGGACGAAATTATTTTTTACTCTAGCAACTAATATTTGTCAACTTTTTTTCAGCATATTTCGTTTGTGTCGAATTACAGTTTGTCTTCATTATATTCTGTTTATGAAAGTTTTCTCAACTCTGCTCGTCTTATTTTTTACAATCCAAACTTCATAAGGAACAATTTTTATACCAAAACCTGAAACACTGCTTATCAATTTATTCGAGTTCATTGATAGCCAGGTTTAACTTAACGCAGAATATTTCAAAGCAGGTAAAATGAGTGCAACAGAATGTTTTCGGTAGAGCTAATAAAATAAATTTAATGCTTCATTAGGATAGATAGCTATAATAAAAAGGGGTCATAAAAGAAATTGTAAATTTATTCACTAAAAGATAGATAATGGTAACAGTGAAAAGAAAAGTTTGCTTTTTGAATAAACGAAAACATAAAGATATATTAAAATGTGCTAAAATGTGCTTGTTTCTTCAGAGCACTTACTGTTTACAATTTAAAATATACTTACACAAAACACACGCATTGAAGGTACCAATGAACATCTAATCACCCGAATTCATTAAAATCTGCTACAAAAGCTGATCCAGAGAGTAAAAGGTACATCCGGTAAACCAGCGATTACTGAACCTTTAATACAGATTTAACACTAAATACGCTCAATAAATATAACCCTTCTTTGCACAGCGAGGTCTGAAAAAATTTAACCAGCACTTTATATCAAAAAGTAAGAAGCTTTTACATAGTTAAATGAACATTGTTTGAGCGGGTTGTGATTACAATTAAATTTAATAAAGCTTTTAATCTTCATCCTCATCATCATGTCCAGCAATAAAAAAGCCTAAAGTGACTTATGTTTCACTGCCATATAACCATAAGGAGTGAAAAAAATATATAAATGAAAACATAAATAAAATACCAGACAAATTATTATTGATAATTACGAGAGAGATAGAGAGAGAAGCAGAGAGAGAGAAGGAATACCTAGTTACTATGAGTAAATTTATTAGGATAACTCACATAAGTAAGGTAAACTAAACCTCTCTATAACACCATTTTGGCCAAGTTAGCATTCGGGCAAGGCGTCATCAGCAATACAGCTTCTTTGCGGATTTCACTTTTTCACGTCATAAAAAGACCAAACCTCGCAGCTAACTTTGCCCTACTAAGAAAAGAAAGTTACGAAGATGATTCGAATAGACATCTCCAACAAGGTCGACACTGAGCTCGATTCGATGCTATATCACTAGTAGTGCGATATTGGTATAAACACCTGACTCATTATCGGCATACATTTTGTCAGTATAAACTAGGTATTGCATAGTGTCGAAAGGGCAATTTGTCCAGTAGTCTGGTTTCATCCTTATTTGTAAGAAGCTTTAATGAATTTTAAATAAATTTCATTGTGACAATATAGTATTTGACTGGCCGCGAATAAATATATATTCGCAAATCTGTGCAGGCATCTCGATATACTGAAATCGCAACAAAATGAGGAAGAAATATTTCACACAAGCAAAAGACAGAGCTAAAAACAGACGTTCTGCGAAACAACGAAATATTACAGGTGTGTAGTAAAAGTAAACTGTTGAATTTTCACCCAATACGCACACTCGTGCAACAAAGAATCGAAACTTACGAGTAATCTAAAGCCTCCACTCAAGTATATACCATGCAAAGCCTAGATTGGAAACAGATTTCAGAAAAATCAAAAACACATAATGTACGCAAACATGAAATAAATCGACAATGAAAAAACCCAAATTATTCACACATGTGATATGTATACGACGGTGCCATTCATCTTTCATTCATTCATTAAGTTAACTATGTGTACTTCACATGTAATTCGTGTTTTTTTGTAGTTAAACTTAATCGAAATTTTTTGCGGGAGCTATCAAAATATATTTACAAATGAACTTACTTGCATTTATTCAAAACGTGTAAAATTTACTCCCATTCTATAAGCAATGGCTTACAACTGTGGATAAAAATGGACATTACTTCAGTATATATATATATATATATATATATATATATATATATATATATATATATATATGTATATATATATTTAGCATGGGTCTCGTATAGGCACATTTTACAATGATTAATTTTATGCCGTTTTTACTCTTGCATTCATTGAACCACATTTTAAGTGTGATATTAAATTTTATTAGTGGTTATTTTGTTAGGATATGAATAGTGTTCAGTTTCGGTTTGTCGTTCTATTTTTCTAGAAAAATCCCGTCTTGTCTTATTGGGCACACACGTGCGCATTTTAACGAGCTGATTTTCTTCGTTTTTCTGGATCGTTAGTTCGCGTATTTCTGGCATTAGCCAATTATAAGCACAAACAGTAATAACTAATTACTCATTCATGCACTATACAGATGGTATTACCAAATTAGACCGCCTATTCTGAATATTTACGGATTTACATTTAATCAATCCTACGGAGTACTTTATTTGTACAATGTTGTACAGTGGAGTTTATTGAACTGATTTATGTTATGGACATTTGACGTTTAGAAATTAACAGGTATTTTATAACCTAAATTTTGTGTCCATATAGGTAATAGATAATAATAGATGAATGTATTTAACAAACAGTTACCCGGATTTAAACTTCATTTTGTGGTAGTCTATTAAAATAGAAAAGGCTTCCATACAATTGCACACACACACACACATACATATATATATATATATATATATATATATATATATATATATATATATATATATATATATATAGGATCCAGTACTACGCCCTATATCGACTTTAAAGTTGGCCAAGAAATTTTGTACTGTTCGTCTATCTGGTATATAGATAGACAAATTATTGAAATGCAGCCGGTCTCAGAAACACATTTGTTGGCACCCATTGAAGTTATGCTACACATAATATATAGTTAGTTGGCTTTCCTATCTTATTGCCGAAGGCTTTAATTGAAGTTAACTATGTTACTACTTTTATACACATTCGTATAGGAGATTGTGCCTTCCACCTGTCCCACATTTCTCGAAAAAATAAATGGTGGTGGCATATGGTGTAGTAACGACTCCTAACGAGGAGTCTCTAGTATATATGGGTTGCTACATTTCGGTCATGCCGACTTTGGTTTATCCTTCTGGTCTTATTTAGACTAATTTGGAACTACCTTCACAATTTGTAAAACATAATATGAGTACTTGTGGTGCCTTTTATTGAACCGCCAGAAAGTGTTTTCGTTATTATGGTTCTTTCAATCGTTTTTAGGACTGTCTCCGGCATTCAACAATGGAGTGACATTGCCAAGAATATTTTTGTATATTTCACCAAGGCCGATTCTGTTTCTTTGTCTACATTACACGTTGATAAAAATTTTCCGTAGTTTCCTCTATTTTTTGGTTAAATTCCATATACATGAGAAAAATTGCTATATATAATATTATTATTAAAAAATCATTTGATATAACACACACACAAAATATATATGTAATATTATTGTCAGTATAAGTTAAGCATTGTCTAAACCGGTCTAGTGGATGATTTACCTTGGCTAATCTAGACAATGTTTATTTTTTACTGAAAAAACTATGTACATAAAGGCTTGGGTGTTTATATGTAGATCGCAACCTTGATTATTTTAATTGTTATCATCGCCCTTGCAACCAGTGTTCGTCTAATTATATAAATGTTCATTTCAATACCACTTTCCTATTTAACGTGGTATCTGTTAGATAATGACAGATTGGGGATGGTGAGCAGGAACTTTATGGCTAAATGGATGCCATATAAGCTCCACATAATGGAAAGGCTAACCAAAACATAAGTTAGAATATAAATGAAAAGTGGTTAAAGCACCAAGTTCAGAAGTAGATTTGCCCAGGTTCGAGCCATGTTCACTGAAAATTCTGGAAAAAATTTACGCAACTGATGTTTGTTTAATATTGTTGGTGTTTATGTCGTGTAAACCAGCTTTGTTTGAGGCTTGCTATCTCCTTCCGCAGATATATATATATATATATATATATATTATATATTTATATGTGTACATATATATATATGGTTATCGTATAAATCAGTTATTTATTATATCAGCAAATGCAATTCGTCAAGTTTCTTACTTGTTCGGCACTCATCAAGTTCTTGCTAGAATGGCATCCGCCGGGCTCAATCCGGGGCATGTTTGCTTGGTTATGTTAAAACAGGTTATCTGTGCGCATCAGATAGCGCACTTTCTGCAATTTTCAGTCAGATAACAAATTTTCTGCAGTTGGTGAGACAAAGAACACCACTGAGGATGTGCCCAGATTAGATCCCCGGTCGAGACAATTCTCAAACGCGCTTAATGGGTGTCCGGGAGCGTTGAAATCGGTCTGCGTGATGAATAATATTTGCTATCATTTGCAATTAGATACTGGTTGCAACGAAGAACTAATATATTGTTTTCGCGCACTCAAAAACAAATTAGTTCAATTTTGACCAGAAGGATAAACCAAAGACAGCTTAAACGGAAGGTATTATCTCGTTCACATTAGTTTCGTACTTACCGTCGACTCATCATCAGGAGCTGGTATTACGCCATTTACCCACATTATATATGTGTGAGGAAAGTGGGAAAATAGGAAGGTACAATCTCCTATACGATTGTGTAAAACAGCAGTATTGAAGCTAACTTCATATTAATTCTTCAACAATGCGACTTCAAAGTCAACTTACTGTATAAAATATATATAAAATGTTTTTGAAGAGTACCAACACTACGGCTTTATACCAGTAGTTGATACTACAAATATGGTTTCCGAAAAGGTGCATGGTACCAACAAAATGGTTGCCGAGTCGGTACATTTTACCAACAGGATGGATCTCAATTTATGCTAAAGTTCAACCAAATACTGAGATTTACAACTATTTCTGAGTAACTGTTATTCCAGCAAATCAAGTAAGCACGAAACATTTATGAATGAGTTTATACGTTCCGTTCATGCTGTGTTCACTTCTGGCCATATCTGAACTTATCTGTTACAAGGTGTGCAACACCTTATACAAAATTATCATTTACAACTTTCAATTTATACTGTTAACAAATAAGTGATAAAAATCTGCCATATAACTTGAATTCTATACTATTCTCAAGGAGGCTTGGTGTTTGTTTTATGGTAAAAGATATGGGGTGGCCGTTGGAAGATTAAATAGAAAGTCATATCAAACACTCTCCTCTTAAGAGAAAGAAATGCCAAAAAAAGCTTTTGGTCCAAATAAACGAAATATCAAACGTGACCATGTTTTTTCCAATTAGCTGCTCTTCATTTGCGCCAAATTCTGTTTTATTCCTGTAAATGATTTTTAATCCAATATTTCACAGCCTTTTGAACGCCTTTTTCAGAAGATTGCTTAATAATTGTCACTTAATGTGACAGTAACGATATACGGATTTTAATACATTGATTTCATATTCATGTCGGTAATTTCATATGTATGTTATTGGATGTGTGACTGATATTTACAAATATAAGAGCATTTATACAACAAACACTGTTGTATAAAATTGTGTAATGGTTTTTGCGCACCTAGTAACAAGTTAGTTCAAATACGACCAGAAAGATAACCCAATGACAGCATGAACAGATGGTATAACATCATGCGCACATTCGTTTCGTGCTTACTGGCGACACATCAGTAGGAGTCAATATTACACAAATTACCCACTTTATACATTAACGAGGAATATGTGAAAATAGGACGGTTCTGTTGTATTAAAGTCAACGTTTTTCTTACCAATATTTCGGCATTGCATTTATATCACGTTTTCAACTTCACTGCTTATCATTTGCTTCATTGTTGGGATGGTAACGGTTGCAAGATTTCACTGCTCTCTGGATATACTCATGTCTTAAATGTTGTTTAAATGTAATTGTGACCAGGAAAGGATAATTGACAATTTCCTGAATTTTGATTGCGCCAACTGCAGTTGTATTCAGGTGAGTGTTTTAAAAAGTATATAAAGGAGGAATATGGAAACAATGCAGTTAAACATGAAAATCATTACTAATAATTACCGGTCTATTGAAGAAGTCATTTGAAATGCAATGCTGTAATATTTAGGCAAAAAAGACGGACCGAAATGTAACAGCGTTCGCCACAAACGTAGCTCAGATAAAACTGCCTGTATACAATATTAAATTACACGTGGCGCTCAACTTGGTTGGCGTGTTTATTAATTTTGCTAGGTACAAAAGAATGTGGATCTCAGTGAATGCCATAGATGTGACAATTCAGCCAAGTCTTTGATGAATGCCCTATAAGGACGAAAATGTTACTCATTTGCTATCAAATGCGCAGTTTAGTTTTTACTCTCAAAATCCATTCAACCAAATCCTGCCATATTGCTGCAATTATATATATATATATATATATATATATATATATATATATATATATATATATATATTAATAGTACTCTTTCCATGTGCAAAAAGAAAAATAAATTTTATGAGAAACAAGAACCGCTTCTTTCATATATTCTTCTCAAGTATTTACAAATGAATATTTCGTTATACATTAATTGAAAGGCAAAACAAGATTGAAAATTGTAAACATGGAGAGAGTGTGAAATAGAGGAACAACCAATCAATTCCGTGCATCACTTCCAGTTCAAGCTCAATACCTGAGCATACCTCTTCTGCCTGCATAAATTCGGCTGCAATTCTTTTATCCATGAAGCTTCGTTTGTGGCTAACTCCCTTCTGTTATTACATTCATTATTTATATCTATCACTAAGAGTGGAGAACAAACGTGTGATGTTTCAACGGCGTGTTGCGCAATTGCAGACGTGTATTTATCATTTGATGTAAAACGGGCATTTAAGTTGCAACATATATATATGTATATATATATATATATATATATATATATATATATATATATATATATAAACTTTATGAATTATCGATAAATTATTCCATCAAATTAAAACAGTATAAAATAATATTACATTATTCTATGTTAGTATATTAGACAATACCGATTACTATAATTACAATATGAAACCGTTGTTTATGCCTGTAGAGAAATATCTGAAAAAGGTAGCAATCAATTATCCTGACAAATCCTTTCAAAAATTTTGCAGCATTTTAAAAAAACGCGAATTACTGGAAGTCCGCAAATTTTTAGAATGTAAAAGATTATGCAATATTTAATTGCATGGTTGGTTTTAAGAAATATTTCAATTGAGCTTGTAAAATTTAAAAGGTAAGCAATTTTTAATTTCTTAATTATAATGTATGACGTAATAATATATTTTCAGCTACTTACACAAATAAGTAGATTGCGTTTTAGTAGTGCTAACCGCGGTTTATTCTGTCAAAATTTATTATGTACATTATTTGATGTCCAATTCCAGGCTCGATTCTTTATTTACTTTCAGACCAATATTGAATTGTGTATGACGTTTCAGTGAACAGAGAGAAATGCGAATTACAAGATATGACGTACAAATATTTACCTTTATTCCGATCCGTTAGAACTTTGACATGATCTATACAATATGGTGTTTTGATTCAGATTTTTCTGGCAAACTGCACAGTATAATAGCGTCTTATTTGTGATTACTGCTGGCGTGTTTTCAGTGCAAACAAATACTTCCTGCTTAATTTATCAGTGCTTTCTTGTCCTATATATGAATCAAGATTATGTTAGGTGCACCATGTCTAATGCATAAATACGCACTTGCAAGATTTCTTATCAGTAATTAAACTAATAAAAGAATAAAATATTTGAAATTATTTGTTTATGGACGACATACAGCTTTAGTAATTCGAATTGAGACAAAATTCATGTACTGATGTATAAATTTATTATATAGCTGACATATACAAAATAGTTAAAAAAACAACTTCTTTTCAACAGAACTCAACTCAACTGGAATATGTGGTACTTTATAAAGTCAATTTGGGCCCAGAAACTTGGATTTAGTCGGAATATATATATATATATATATATATATATATATATATATATATATATATATATATATTTCTAATTAGGAAGAAAAACACATTAATAGCAAAGTGGATAATGGCCATTTATATATATATATATATATATATATATATATATATATATATATATATTCAGCAAAAACACGGGATGCGGTATGTACACATTCTGAGGCACGCGCACACAAAAAATTCAAAATTAATACACTTATTTATTAAAACCATATACGAAATTCCATTGTATATTTACCTGAGAATTATGGGCTTAGCATACAACAGCTTCCGCAATGCTTAAATCTTTTTATAAAATAGATTTGGAAAATACCTCGAAATCCATCTAATGTAAATTGTGATTTTTATAAACAATGTGTTTAGTTGTTCCGTAAACTTTCTTCTCAAGGCCAGCTGTTTTTAGTCTAAAATGATATTGAATTCGCTTATTTTGGTAATCATATGGTCTGGCCAACATATCGCGCTGAGCGGCTTAGTCGTTAGTATAGGTAAACATTTCTTTGCAACAAGTTTGCAAACTTGAAGTAAACACCAATCCCATTGTATATAACCAGTCGTCGAACAACATAGCACAACTACCGCCAGCCGCAACGCACTGACGCGTTTTGACATCCCATAATCATCATCATCAAACTACGACGGCAAACTGACCAGCACAATCAAAATTTTTATATTGTATTACATATATGTGTATGTGGAGAAATCTGGAAAAACTTTAATGTTCCTGACCGCATAAAAATTGTGCGGCCAACAGTTCCATTCAAGTACAATTTATGCGATAATACTGAAGGTAAGAGCTGAATATCTAATTTTACTTTCCATATATACATGCATTACGGTTTGATTTTCGCTTGCCAATTTTGCGTCGTACTTTGATGATGATCACGGAATGCCGAAACGCGTCACTACGTGTGACTGCTGGTAGTTTTGCTATGTTTTTTCCGACTACTAGTTAAATACAATGGGATTTGTGCTTACTTCAAGCTGGAAAATTTTATTTAAAGAAATGTTTCCACCACACGCGCAATCAATTAATATTTAATTGTTTAATAGATAAAAATTGTTGGATTTTTCGATTGCAGAGAACTTATATTTTACATCTATAATTAAGAGGCGTCTTGTTGTACATAAAGCATTAATTGTGTTCCAGGAATCTGAGAATTCATTTATGTTTAAATTCTTCGATTAAATATTTATGATTGTGCATCGCCTTTAAACGATATAATGGCATGTATCGTCTTTTGTTTGGGTAGCGACACAGTTTTTTGTCGATATTCATACGATGTTCGCTTCAATCAACATTTTGAGATGCCCATCTTCCAATAGAGTTATTTTGAGTACCAATATTTCTTGGATTTCTAAATAATCAAAGCAGATATTCTTTACTCTGTTCGGTAATATGAATATAAAACTTTTCTTTCGGAAAATCGGAATAGCGCTCTGGCAATAAATGTACTGATCATTCCAAGCCTGCTTTCGATATATGCTCCATTTCAGCCTACCAACATTTTGTCTTATAGCAAGATATGGAGAAAAGGTAGTGGGTTAGACTGAGGATTTTCGCGCTCGGAAGATAATTGAATATTATCATCCACGTTTTTAAAATCATCAATCACGTCATGTGTTACTACATTTCTAATGCTGACTATGGAAGTGTCATCATCATACCTTTGATTTGTGTGAAAGTAATTTTAAATAAGTGATTTTACGCTTAAGAGGAACGCATTATCCAAAATATTTATTCAAACATTTAAGAAAATAATGACTAATTAGATATATATTTTAATATTGATGTTTGTTTTCAACAGAAAAGCGCCTAATGTACATAAATGTAAAGTTTAATTTCTGTGCAATCAAACATTTCAGCGTTGGATATATATATATATATATATATATATATATATATATATATATATATATATATATATATAAATTTATATCATAGAGAAAAGTCAAACTAGGGTAAAATTAACTAACACTTAGATTCAGTTTTTTTGCGGAGAACTAATATATGCAATTGTGTATTAGGTGTTGCGCAATTAGTAGTAAATTAAACGAATAGAGGTTGCGCGGTTGGTGATAACAATTATTATAATCAAGGTTGCGGTCTTGATATAATCACCTGACCCATTAATTACTTACATATGTCGGTATAAACTAAGAATTGTATACTGTAGAAAAGGCAATTCATCCAGTAGACCGGTTTCGTCCTTATTGGGAACTCATCATGTACTGGCCAGAATTTGCCGCGGACAGGACTCGAACCTGGGCACGTCTGCTTCGGAATCTGGTGCTCTAACCACTGAGCTATCCTGCCGCACACTACACTACACACAATTTTCAGTTATATACTAACTAATGTAACTTGGTTAGTCAATTTTTCCTTTAGGTGGAGCTCATATGGCACCCATTTAGACCCAAAGTTCCAACTAACCATGCCCAATCTGTCATTACTGAACAGACACCACATTACATGGGGAAGTGGTATTGAAATGAACATTTGTATAATTAAACGAACATTGGTTGCGCGGGTGGTGATAACAATTATTATAATCAAGGTTGCGGTCTTGATATAAACACCTGACCCATTAATTACTTAAATATGTCAGTATAAACTAAGAATTGTATAGTGTAGAAAAGGCAATTCATCCAGTAGACCGGTTTCGTCCTTATTGGGAACTCATCATGTACTGGCCAGAATTTGCCGCGGACAGGACTCGAACCTGGGCACGTCTGCTTCGGAATCTGGTGCTCTAACCACTGAGCCATCCTGCCGCACACTACACTGCACACAATTTTCAGTTATATACTAACTAATGTAACTTGGTAAGCCTATTCTTCCTTTAGATGGAGCTCATATGGTTTCTATTTAGACCCAAAATTACAACTTACCATCCCAAATCTGAACAGACACCACAATAAATTCTTGCCAGTACATAATGAGTTCCCAATAAGGACAAAACCGGTCTACTGGATGAATTGTCTTTTCTACACTATACAATTTTTAGTGTATACTGACATATGTAAGTTGTTAATGGGTCAGTTGCTTATATCAAGACCGCAAACTTGATTGTAATTTTTGTTATCACCGTCCTCGCAACCAATGCTCGTTGAATTATATAAATGTTCATTTCAATACCACTTCTCCATGTAGTGATTATTAATGACAGATTTGGGATTGTTAGTCGGAACTTTGGGTCTAAATGTATGTCATATGAGCTCCGCCTAAAGGAAAAATAGACTAACCAAGTTACATTTGTTAGTATATAACTTAAAATGGTGTGTAGTGTAGTTAACGACAGGGTGTCTCAGTGGTTAAAACAGCAGATTCCGAATCAAACGTGCCCAGATTCAAGCCCTTTCCTCGGCAATTTCTGGACAGTGTGTGATGATTTTCCAATAAGGACGTTTCCGGTTCACTGGATAAATTGCCTATTCTATACTATACAATACTTAGTTTATACTGAAATATGTAGGTAATTAATGGGCCAGGTGTTTATATCAACTTCGCCACCTTGATTATAGTATATGTTATAACCGCTGGGGCAACCAATGTACGTTTAAACTTAAACACATGACAAATTAATAATATCACTCAAGTTTATATGGGTGAAACCAAACACTCGTTTGCGTTAAAACGAGAGGGGAACAGAATTGCTTGTAAGTATAGACATTTAAAAATCTACTCATGAACATCATTCGGCGGAGTTCCGTGGTATTTTTAGATGCGTATTTACATTCAGTTATAAAAAAAACAATTATTAGGGAATCTAAGCAGATTAAGTGAAGAGGTGAAATTTTTTTGTAAAATAACAGTGTAATTATGTCTAGGTTAAAATTGGGACACAGCGCTGAAAAATAATATGTATGAGTGAATCGGAAACTAGCACCCTTTACAAGTGCAAAAGGAAAAAAAATGTTATCAGATACAAGAACCGTTTCTTTCTCATATTCTTCTCAAGTATCTACAAATGGACATCTCTTTATATATTTATTGAAATGACAAAAAAATTAGAGAAATTTTTACATGGAGAAAGTGTAAAATAAAGGAACAACCGATCAATTGCGTAAATCACCTCCAGTTAAAGCTTAATGTCTGAACATGCTTCTTCTACTTGCAAAAATCCGACTGCAATTTATTTATCCATAAAGCTTCGTATATGGCTAACTCCTTTCTGTTATTGCATGTAGCAATTATCCTAAATAATAAGTCTGGAGAACATACGTGTGAGGTTTCAACGACGTGTTGAGCAATTGCAAACCTATATTCACCATTTGATTTAAAACAGGTGTTTAAGTTGCATTTTCTTCCATTCGAGTAATAAACCATCTGGTCAAACGAAAACTTGCGCCTGTGCATAGGTAAATAAAATTTGATGTCGACATTAACGGCTGTATTTCTCTGATTGCTGGCAAATGCCAATTTACCACCTTAATTAATACTCGTAGTTTAGTTGCATTAAATTTGCGTGTTAATGTCGTTTTAAAATTCTTTTGTGCTATTTGACAAACTGCGTCCATCTTAAATGGGGTGTTCAGGTGGACTGTTTCTTATTTGGTCCGAAAACATTTCAAATACTAATATATTTGGCTTTATGAGTTTACTTTATGCTAATTAATTTCTTCAAAATGTCATAAATCATTTTCTACTGCCTTGTTGTATCTACCACGTTATTATGTTTAAAAATTATTAATGAAATTGTAAGTTAATTGTCATTTCATCTTACAAAGATTCTATGATATTTCATGCGTTAAGTAATTTTCTTAATTTTGTTTCTTGATCTACATTTATTTTGAATTCCCATTTAGCACAGTTCTTATTTGAATAACGTTCTCCTAATGAGCCATAGTATTCTACTATTATTGGTGTTTGTATTAATTATCCCCTTCCTAACCACTAGCGTCATACCTAATTGCTTTATTTCCAATAACATGAACGAAAAATTTAGTCCGCTGTGTACAAGTATGTATTAGGCGTTGCGAACCTAGTAACAGATTAGTTCAGTTGTGACTAGAAGGATAAACCAAAGGCAGTATGAACGGAAAGTATAATCTCATGCACATTCGTTTCGTGCTTACTGGCAACTCATCAGTAGGAGCCGGTATTACGCCCTTTAACCACTATATATTTGGGTGAGGAATGTGAGATAATAGGACGGTACAATCTCCTAGACGAATGTGAAACCTGCAATAGTGAAGCTAACATCATATAAAGTCTACGACAATGCGACTTCAACGCTAACTCACACTATATTATATATATACCGAGTCTGTAAAGGATACTAACACTATGGCTATTGTGTTAGTAACCGATACCAACATTATTGTACCGAAAAGGTACATGGTACTAACACTATGGTTTCCGAGTCGATACATGATACCAACATGATGGATATCAATTTATGTTATAGTTCACCGAAATTGAGAATTACAACAATTTCTGAACACCCGTTACTCCAGTAAATCCATACACTCTGGCCTCGATCGATATCATTTATCACATTTCGTGGTAAGCATGACATCATTCAATACAATATATAACAGTTAAATACTGTTTCTTGCGGAGAACTAATATATATGCAAGTATGTATTAGGTGTTGCGAACCTAGTAACAAATTAGTTCAGTTGTGACCAGAAGCACGCCAGTAAGCACGAAACGAATGTGCATGAGATTATACTTTCCGTTCATGCTGCCTTTGGTTTATCCTTCTGGTCACAACTGAACTAATTTGTTACTAGGTTCGCAACACCTAATACATACTTGCATATATATTAGTTCTTCGCAACAAACAGTATTTAACTGTAATATATTGAATTGAATGATGTCATGCTTACCGCGAAATGTGATAACTGATATCGATCAAGGCCAGGTGTATGGATTTACTGGAGTAACAGGTGTTCGGAAATTGTTGTAATTCTCAATTTCGGTGAACTTTAGCATAAATTGATATCCATCAGGTTGGTATCATGTACCGACTCGGAAACCATAGTGTTAGTACCATGTACCTTTTCGGTACAATAATGTTGGTATCAGTTACTAACACAATAGCCATAGTGTTAGTATCCTTTACAGACTCGGTATATATATTATATAGTGTGAGTTAGCGTTGAAGTCGCATTGTCGTAGACTTTATATGATGTTAGCTTCACTATTGCAGGTTTACACATTCGTCTAGGAGATTGTACCGTCCTATTATTCCACATTCTTCGACCAAATATATAGTGGTTAAAGGGCGTAATACCGGCTCCTACTGATGAGTCGCCAGTAAGCACGAAACGAATGTGCATGAGATTAGACTTACCGTTCATACTGCCTTTGGTTTATCCTTCTGTTCACAACTGAACTAATGTGTTACTAGGTTCACAACACCTAATACATAATTGCATATATATTAGCTCTTCGCAACAAACAGTATTTAACTGTAATATTTCGCTGTTGTCAAGTTTTCAATTAGAATTCTGTCCCTGTAATTTCACTTAATTGAGTGTTCACGCTTACCTACCAAGATTGAAATTAATACTTCGAATTTTTAGGCACTCATATCAGTTATATATACCTATCCAATGAAACATTTCTGGCCATTATGAGATTAGCCTGCCACAGACATAAATGAAGCCATTAGAATAAGGTTCAAAAATTTCTTTACTATTCTGAATTTATTTGGTGCGATGTCTCTTGTACTGATGGCGGTAGCTGGAAACTGGTCTTCCAATATTTCATTTTAAAAATATGAACAAGTAAGAAAATTACCTAATGAACATAGACAAGCACCAGGCCACTGGGTAGCAACCAATCGCGAATAAATTTAATTTTTATAAGCATCAATTAATATTTAATTTCAACAAATGGATGCATTAATTAACGAACACATTTCTGACTATTATTTGGTTGTGCCTAAGACAAAAACGTTTCCTCCTGCCAAACTTAAAATCGCGAAATACGAATTAAAAAATAACATTAGGAGGAGGGCAATATTGGAATTGAGAAAAGTTGATTCGCAACTCCATTAGGTTCAGTGAAAATAGTTTAAGGACAATAGAAACCTTGCGGTGGTCATCGTAGCTCAAATAGTGTGGTGCAACAAGATACATACAAAATTCCGAAAATAGATACGTTACTAGAAATACTTCGTGTTAGCGAATAAAAATTGTATAAAGTTTTCGAGCTTAATGTAAACACCAGTCAAATTGTGACTTGCCAATCGTACAAAATAACAAAGAGTATAATGTTATTGGTAACTATAACAAGCTTGCAAAACTTGATTCAGAAATTGATATCACCATCCGCGCAATCAGTTATTCTTTAAAGTGTGATGAATTCCGTTCGGTAATTATTTGAAGAAAAGCATATATATAAATATATATACCGAGTCTGTATTATTATTATTATTATTATTATTATTATTATTATTATTATTATTATTATTATTATTATTATTATTATTATTATTATTATTATTATTATTATTATTATTATTATTATTATTATTATTATTATTATTATTATTATTAAAAGTTAGCTTTGAAGTCGCATTGTCGCTCTTACTGAAGTGACGCCAGTTAGCAAGAAATGAATTTGTACGAGATTACAATTTCCGCTTGGTTTATCCTTCTGGTTCTATTTAAAATAATTTGTTACTAGTTGCGCAACACCTAATACAAAATTACATCTATATTAATTCTCCATCGCAAGCAGTATCTTATTTCACATATTGAATGACCATCTGCGTTTAGCAAACTCTAGTATAGCAAATTTTAATATCAAGGTTGCGATCTTGATATAAACACCAATCCCATTATGTACACATACTTTTCGGTAAAAACTAGGCATCTTATGATGAAGAAATGGAAATTCATCCACTTGACCTGTCTTGTCCCTATAGCGAACTCATCTGGCACTGTCCAGAATTTGCCGTGGACAGGGCTCGTACCTGTGTATGACCGCTTCGCAATCTGTTGCTCTCATCATTCAGCCACCACGCCGCACATTACACACAATTTTCATTTATTTATACTAAATAACATTTAATGTTAAGACTTTCCTTTAGCTGGATAACATATGGCATACATTTAGACGTAAAGTTCTAACAAACCGCCACCAATCTGTCATTATAGAAAAAATCACGCTGCCTGGAGAAGTCGTATTGAATTGATCTTTTATGTATGGTTGCACAGTCGGTGAAAACATTTATATTATTCAAGGTTGTGATCTTGATATAAACACCAGTCCCATTATGGGCATATCTTTTTCAGCATAAATTAATTATTGTATAGTGTAGAAAAGGCAATTCGTCCACTAGACCGGTTTAGGCCTTATTGGGAATTCCTAACGGACAAGGCTCGAACCTGAGTATGACTGCTTCGAAGTCTGCTGCTCTAACCATTGTAACACTCTGCAGCACACTAAACAAAATTTTTTCTTACATATTAAATAACGCTTCTTGTTTAGCCTTTCATTTAGATGGAGCCTTTATGACAAACATTTAGACGCAAAGTTTCAATTAGCCACATCAAATCTGTCATAATAGAACAAATCACGCTACTTGGGGACATCGTATTGAATTTAACTTTTATTTAGTTAAATAAACATTGGTTGCGATCTTGATATTAACACCAGATTCTTTCTGTACATACATTTTTCAGTATAAACTAAGAATTGCATAGTGTGGAAAAGGCAATTCATCCATTATACCTGTTTACTCCATATTCGGAACTCCTCCCGTAATGTCCAGAATTTGCCGCGGACAGGGCTCGAACCTAGGCACGACCGCTTCAGTGTCTGTTGCTCTAACCACTAAGCCACCTTGTAAAGATAACATATTAATGCAAATTCATTTCTAAGGTAATGAGCTAGAAGACTGGTAATTACTAAACCTTTTCCAATGCCTAGAATTCACTTATACATTTTACATATTTGCAAGTATGCATTACATATTTATTTTGTTATACTGTCAATATTTTGTGCGGTCTTTTACTATAAACAATAATGAGCCTATACTTGCTTTATGTGATTTGACAATCGACATGAAGCTAGGGACTTCATTAACGATCAATATAAGCCTTAATACCTCACACAACTTCCTTTTCACATGGTAAATACTCTGCAAGTTCTACATGGAAGTCATACTACAAGCACATACTCGCACGATTCTTTTCACATCTTTTATGATGAACAATGATCTGCGTCTCTCACATTCATAGAAGAAGTCATTAATCTTAAGCAGCACAGATAACTACAATGGTTATCAAGGTACACTACAACTAATTGTGTTTATTTTGCATCATTAAGTAGCATAAACAACGATCTAACACGGTCAGCACGGAAAGAGCAATTGCCAAACGTTTTATTTATATTTTATTAAATAGCTTTATACAGTAGCTGGGGTCAAACTTTGTCCAACATTAATAACTAGACCACCCGCGGCTACAGTTCTTGTTTTTCCTTCAATTGCTATATTTAAGGTAAATTTAATATGACGCGTCAAATAGGAGTTTAGACTATTTTTGACCACAGTTCAAATATTTGTAATAATTATAATTGGCTAACAGATGGACAAATCATGCGAACATTTGCGAGTATGTAAGTATGATCCTGTAAATAACATTTTAGAAAATTCAAATTTACGTCACTCAAAATGCAGTTATTCAGTCGCGCAACTCAACAAGACTACCGTCAGTCTCACGTACACTTGAGTTCCAAAGTTTCGAGGACATCGTCAGAGCACAATCACAAACTGACCAACACGATTCGAAGCATAATGAAAAAATATCTTTTGACAAATTACACAAACAGCTCTCATCTGCAATACTTCTCGCATAATTTTACAGTCAATGAGAATTTATGCGAGATTACTAGAATTGAGATCAACATGTCTGATTTTGCTTAACTTGTATATGCATTGCAAATTGACCTTGTTAGACAGATTGTCGCCGTTCTCTGAAATTGACGTCGGACGACTGAACCGCGTCAATGCGTGCGACTTGCGGGAATTTTGCTGTTATGCGACTAAATAAATAAGATGGGACTTCTGTTTATCTAACAAACTATTACTTATTTAAGGTAAACATGAAGTTTTGCACACAGACGACCTCTGCTTCTGCTGACTTCGCTTTCCGCGTCATTCTGTACAGATCTTGGTGTTTCGGAATATATTTTATCCTGTCAAAACATTCAATTTGCACTAACTGCAATGACTGCGCTACAATTAAACCCAATCGACCAAAAATTATACTGGATATCAGCTTTGTCAACCAAACAAGAAATGAACCCTGATTAAGTTCGAAGTAAAAACCCGATCAAATCTTTATCCATTAGCGAAGCGATTTTTTGACAAGACGCTAACGAATGTCTAAGGCGCCGCCTGAACATCACAGCAGTGTCTTCCGGGAGCTACCTATGCTCTGGTACATCGAAACCAACGTTGTCGCGACAATAGTTATGAGGAAAGACTTTCTTAGGTGAAGCGTCTCACCATTCTAAGTGAGTATTTCAAATCGAGAGTAGTTGATTAGGAAATTAAGTGAAATAATTACCATAGAAGCTGCACACGAAGGGAAGGTAACTAAAAGGATAAGTTAATTAATGTCTGAAAACTGCAAGTATTGTGCAGCAGTGGCGGCACAATGTGTGTATGCAAGTCCTCGAAGCAGATGAGCTCTGGTTCGAACCTGGACGTGGCAAATTCAGGAAGGTAACTGGCGTGTTCACAGTGAAGGAAGTACCGGTTTTTTTATGATGATAATTATTTCCTTGTGCTATATTTAGATTATACTGAAATAACAAAGGTATATATAATTAAAAAACTAATTTTGGGCATAATTTAAGACCTAGTAAGCTTGTTTAGTGTTATTTAATACCGAAAGTTAATGTTTATTATCAGTTGTGACCAAAAGGATAAACGAAAGACAGCATGAACGGAAGGTATAATCTCATGCATATTCGTTTCGTGCTTACTGGCGACTCATCAGTAGGAGCCGGTATTACGCCATTTAATCACTTTATATTTGGATGAGGAATGTATGTACCGTCCTATTATCCCACATTCCTCACCCAAATATATAGTGGTTAAATGGCGTAATACCGTCTGCCTGATGAGTCTCCAGTAGCACGAACGAATGTGCATCTGAGATTATACTTTCCGTTCATGCTATCTTTGTTTTATTCTTCTGGTCATAATTGAACTAATTTGTTACTAGGTTCGCAACACCTAATACATACTTGCATATATATATTATTTCTCCGCAACAAACAGTATTTAACTGTTAATGTTTAGTCTGTTTGCTTGAAGCAAATTTTTTTTGCCGGCATGGCAAGTGCTCCAAACGTCTACAGCCGCCCAAGTCCAAATTGATGCAAACATTCATATTCTAGCTTTAACTTTTTTCATTATCTTAATAATAACGCAAAATTCACGCCTGGACGTAATAAAAGCATCACCGATTTTCGTAAGGCTACAATTATAAACCGACCGTTGGTGACAGAGTTGCAGTATGTAATTTAGCCATTTGTGTATATATTTGAACTTATAGTTTAGATTAAACCATCTCATACTCCCTCAGTCTCACATTCTGGCTAATGCCTTTTATCTGTTATCCGCTTGCTTATTTAGCTACAAAATTTCTGCGCCACGCAAGTCTTATTCTATTTTCTTGATTAGCATATTTAGTTCAATGTTGCATTGAGCGATTGGTTATACTTGTATGTTTGGCGAGATGCTCTTTTTACGATATTTTTGCCGATTATGTATAAGCATTAATCTTATTGTTATAGAATTTAGAGTGTATCTTGGCACGAATTTAAGATAAAACTAAGTTTGAATTCCCTCAATTGTTGAATTAAAGCTGATCCTCTGACACAATTTTAAATTATTTAACTAAACTTAATGTGGTCTCTCTTTGCAAGTGTAATTAATTGGGTGGCAGCAACTATCCAACGGGAGCACGGACAATATTATTTTTCACTTTAGTACACAAACACGAACAGCATCAGGAAAAATGGAAGCGTTGTCAAAATTTTCGCTAGTGAACCACAAATCTTAATATGTCAATTAAATGCGACGACCAGAGTCAACAACACTCACGGAATTATAGACACATAAATTCTTCAAATCCTGCGTGGTCTACAACCTTTTACTAAAATGTTGAGTTAATTTACACTTCACCGATAACAGTGGGCTCTATGGAGTGCAAAACCACAGCTAATAAATTGTAATAAAATTTTCAAAATAGCCAATTATCCTCAAATTATGTGATAAATACCCAAAATGTCTGCGAACATTCCTAACCTTTAAGTTGTTTGTAAAGATGATGAAGTGCTTCGAAATCACGGTACCAACCTCTTCCTTTAAATGCGACAATTTGGTTTAATTTGGCAAAGTCCTTGCCAAGGGTCTCATATAATAATTCTTGTTGACCGCCGACAAATACGACAACAAATCTTTCTGCCCAGTTTTTGACACCATCCATATTAGTACTGGAATTTGGCCGGCGTTTTGCCTCTTTTGCGGACTGTTGACGACAAACTAATAGTGGAGTCAGGCGTTTGTGCACAAATGTTGCAAAGGCGCCCAAATTGCTGGGAGTTACAATAAAAAGCGCACGACTTGCATTCGATAATAGCCCTGTCTCAAGATTTGCACGATTTTCCCAAATTTTCTGCGGTATCCTCTGGATAACTGGAGGCTGGAGAACGGTTAGTTCAGGATAGCGAGAGGTAAGTAGACGTGCCATGCGTCTCGCTAAATTGTCATCAGTGCCGATATCGCTATTCAGCTCGGCAGAACTGTCACATTTGAATGTTTGCGAGTGCTGAACACCGCCTTTAAAAGCATCCTTGGCCAGCAAAGTCGAAGGCAAATGGTCACTGTACAATGACGGCGCCAGAATAACAGCGTGGTGATAAATTCCTGGTGGCATTTTTGTAATCTGCCAAAGTTCACTTAAAAATAGTCAAATATGCAAATTTGAATTCAGATGCAATATCGCATTAATTCGTAGGAGAAAAATTAACGTTTAATTTGAATCCCTTCGTAGTGTGTAATTAGTATTTTTTAGGCTGTGATTTGATCAGGTGTTTTTGTCAATTGGGTCTTGAAATTTACGCAAAAATGTCATGTATATGTTTATATATCTGTTGTACACTGTCGGATAAATGTGAACCAGAAAAGTTTAAGCCTTCATATTTCCAACTAAATGATGCATACTAATCACACGTGTTTGATTGATTTAACAACTTTAAACAATCCATCAATCAAGCAAAGAATTTTTGTAAATGTGCCATACTGAGCAATGCTACCTACAAATGCCATGCCAATAGATGTAGACGCCGAAAGAAGTTCAAGCAAATCTGATGGCTACCGTATGAAAAACGTGATAGCAGGTTTGCAAATGAAAAGTTGCACTTTTTCATTGACGTAGTTTTGTCCTTACACTTATTAGTGTACTTGTCTTTCAAGGTTGCCGTTTCTGCACCAATATGCTTAAGCAAGATACCACTAGTTTGCGCATACAACTTTTAAAACAGGTATACCTATTACGACTAGTTCCGTCATTTCAGTGAAAGTGAGCAAGTAACCAAACAAGTAAACCAACACAGAACTAAACCGGCGTGCCGAACTCGCTCAATACATTAACTCGCTATTCTCTTTAGAGTGCAATTCTAGAACTGTGACCTTTCAGTTTCTCAACTAACCTAAAGTCTCTTTGGCAGTCAATGAAGTCCACACAAGCAGACAAACAGCAGAATATACAAATAATGCAGCAGGTGAGCAGGCGAGCAAGAAAGCAGACTCAAGTTTAAGCCAATTGCAAGAGAGGTAATTTAGTTCTTAAGAGCTGCACAAACATCAGTTGATTTGCTAGTGAAGGGTTGCCAATTTTTTATTAGTCCAAAATCTGTGCTGAACCGCAGAAATCGAACCGCTACCAGTAACGTGCAGTATAAAAATGCACACATATACATACACACATGCCAATAAAGTATACACATAACGTGTGTTCATGTAAACAGTATCGGAACTTTGCATTGAATCTAGGTAGAATAAAGTATGTCCTAAACAAAAGTACAATAGCAACTCGAAACGAAATATTTACGTACTGTCATGATGTTGTTGACACCAAATTGTAGCCTGAATAAAACACTAAAACACATGAGTTGTTAAAAATTAGTGTGACAACATGGTCGAATTAATCTTTTTTTAAAATCAAGTTTGCGAGCTTCAAGTAAACACCAATCCCATTGTATTTAACCAGTCGTCGAACAACGAAGTAATACTACCGCCAGTAGCACGCACTGACGCGTTTCGACGAAATGTATTAGTAAAAGTATCGTAAAAGTTTCAAAACGTTTAGGAATTTAAATTTCATTCAAAAAAATAAATAGAGGATCCATTTAAAATTTCATAAACTGTTTGCTATTATACACAGAATTAAATTATATTTTAACAAACTAAAATTACCAGTTTGATATTTAAGAAATAATAAATTGAAATCACATAAAATTAAAGAAGGTTACAATATAATAACGGCATAATATGTTTTAAAATTTGTCATTAATTAATGAAGAAATTAATATAAAGAAGCACAGATTGCATGAATATAATTTGGAATATTAAAGCACAGGAAGGTGTGCTATATGCATTTCGTTAAATGTGAATATAAATAAGTTAAAATTCCAGGTGTAAATTTCGCATTCAACAATCAAAACTACATTATCCAATGATTTATTGTGCAGTTGTGTCACACTAGTAAGTTATAAATATTTAAATCAATGTTGCGTTCTTGAAATAAACACCTGTGCTAATATGTACATACTTTCGTCAGTATAAACAAAGCATTGTATAATGTAGAAAAGGTACTTCGTTCTGTAGACCGGTTTCGGTCTTATTGGTAACAAACCACATACTGCCCAAAATTTACAGTGGTTAGGATTCGAACCTGAGCACATCCATAGGTTGGTGCAGTGGATAGAATCACAAAATTCGGAGCTCGTGTGCACAGAATTAAGCCCTGTCCGCGGCAAAATTATAGACAGAACTTGAAGTGCTCCTCATAAATACGGAACCAGTCTACTGGACTAATGTATCTATTTCATTACACAATGCTTACGTTATAAGGTCAAATGTGTATGTAGTGGGTTTTTTATTTTTTCAGGCCCGCCACAATGATATAAATGATTTGTTTTATATTGACATGTCTGTTGTAGCTGGTTGGAACATGAAGTCAGACAAGATCCATATAAGCTGCACGTGAGGGAAATGCTAGACAACGACTATAGATAGAATATATTTGAAAATTGTTTGGAACGCGCGACAGGATGGCTCATTGGTTGGAGTCACAATCTCTGGAGCAGACGTACCAAGTTCAAATCCTGTCCGCGGCAAAATTGTGGACAATAATTGAATAGATCCCAATAAAAACCAAACTGGCTAACATCGTGAATTGCACCTTCTTCAGTATTCAATGCCTATTGTATACTGACAGATCTATGTACATAATGTGATTGGTTTTTATATCGAGTGCGCAACATTGATTTAAATAATAAAAAAATTTGTACGGATTCGACAATTTAGGAGTTGCATATCTAGTTTTAAGTGAAAAACTATGAAAAAGTTTAAAGGCTTTACATTTTCCAACAGACGAATTTCATTCAAGACGTGATATTGATCAGTAAATTGTGCTTGATTGTCAATGAAATTCACGGCAGAATGTTCTGCCGATGGAAGTCTAAAGTCATCTATTAATCAACTTCTTTGAATAAAAATACCAAAATGTTTATTTCAGCCACATCTTCAATCAAAAACGACGGATTCCATTTCCACTATTTATTTACTTCTCAGTTTCCAAATGTTATCAAATTTAGCAACAATACTTGTGGGTTATTCAGATTTCAAATATATAAGATATTTATTCACAGATATGTTTACTAATATACATAATATATTAGGAGGAAATAATTTTGTCCAATTTAAGCAAATGATTTAATATGCATATGATACGTGGGAATTGAATTAGTTTAACTGGAATATAGTACATATATATATATGAATATATATATATATATATATATATATATATATATATATATATATATATATGTCCATACCTTTTAAAATTACACAGTATATTTCTGATTAAGAAGAAAGAACACATTAAAGACAAAGTGGATAAAGGCCATTTATTTCGTGAATACTAATCATCGCTATATAATCATACATATATATCCATTTTGGGATTTCAATTGATTATGCTGGTGGTAAAAAATCTGACTCGCTTTTACTTCTGTTTTTTGTTTTGGCTGTTTGGTAAGTGTGTAGGCGTTTGTGTTTGTGTGTGTGCGTGTTTGCATGTGAAGGTCATTCTCGCAGTATTGCAAAGTGATGTCTGAGATCTGGTCATTATTGTTTGAAATAACAGAAGCGCATACGGTGACAGAAGTTTCCAAACAATATGAGCGTTTGACACTGCAATCCACACTGGCACTGTTACCATGTGGAAATTATAAATTTGCGCAACAACGTGAAACGATCAACTACACTGGGAAAAATAGCACTCGTACATGTAACAGCGAACAATGCGCACAAATGGTTAATTCTCAAGCTATCAAAACAATAATGACCAGATCTCAGACATCACTTTGCAATACTGCGAGAATGACCTTCACATGCAAACACGCACACACACAAACACAAACGCCTACACACTTACCAAACAGCCAAAGCAAGAAACAGAAGTAAAAGCGAGTCAGATTTGTTACCACTAGCATAATCAATTGAAAATCCAATATAAAGACAAACACGATGCGTACTTGGAAATGTGGATCAATCGGTTCTTTGCGAAACTGATAATCAAAATCGACAACCCGCAAACGCAAATCACGGGGATTCGATCCCATGCTAATGTCAGTGCTTGAACAATTTTCTTATGTGTTATCGGAATTAACAGAAGATTGCTTAGAATAGAAATGCAAATTAAATGAAAATTCGGTTTCCAGTTTGTTGAATACATTTCGGTTGTAGCCAGTATTGCCGAGCCTTGGATGTAAAATTTAAAAAATGTTGGTTCAGAGCCACGCTGCAGAAGCCGCAAATTGCACTCAATTTACAGCTATACAAACACGTATGCTTCCAGTGTCACTTTCGAACTAGAATTCCGATTTCCAAACACAGTTTGCCATTGTAAAACAACAAATATGCAACTTCGGGGGTAATGCGATTCAATGAACGTATTATAGCCGGACTTCTATGTATGCATGCTTACATATTAACACATTTAACGGCAATGTTTGTCGGTGATTTAATACCGAACTAAGTAAAATTTTGAAGTAACATTACAATTTAAAAAAAAAATTGTATTGTGTACTGAAGCATTTGTGCTCCATCCTCATTGTCACAGACAGAAATAACCAAGCCTTAAATAAATGATGATTTACTGTCACATAACTAAGGTTACAAATAAAGAAGGAAGAAACTAATATTGTAAATAATTTTACGCACAATAAAGAGAAATATACAAAATATGAATTTCAAACAAATCGATTGATAAGAGTTATGATTTCTGAAGGCTACAAAAATTGCAAGCCTGTCACCTACGTCTAGATCCTCACCTTAAAGCTGCTAAGCTGAAGTGAGTGATTAGTAATCTAGTAAAAGAGGGTGTGAATTTTGTATCGAATGACGGAATCACGACTTCTAATCTATTCGAGGTAGACTTGAACAATCTCAGTTGACGGGTTTTAAACTAACTATCGAATCAAACGCAGTTCAAAGATATTTTACTGCCAGTTTTGCATAACTAGTCTATCCACGCGTCCTTTCGTGAAAAAAAACTGAATAATTTATATATCCAATAAAATCAAATAATAATTGATTGCGCATGTGGTGGTAACAATTCTTTAAATCAAGTGTGCGAGCTTGAAGTAAACACCAATCACATTGTATTTAACCAGTCGTCGAACAACATAACAAAACTACCGCCAGTAACAGCGCACTGACATTTCCAGTCACGTGCAATGTATGCAAGACTACTAGAGGTGAGAGCCACATATATAATTTTGCTTTCCATACACATGCAATGCGGTTTGATCCTCACTAGTCAGTTTGCCGTCCTACACTGATGATGATCAAGGAAGGTTGAAACGCGTCAGTGTGTTGCGACTGGCGGTAGTTTTGTTATGTTGTTCGACGACTGGTAAAATACATTGGGATTGGTTTTTACTTCAAGCTCGCAAACTTGATGTAAATGACTAATTTATGGCTTCTGACTTTCCTTAACAGGAAATTATGACATGACTTTAAATGATGAGCCGAAAGGCAAATCGGGAAAATGAGAAATAAATATATTTATTTGGGTTGATATTATATTTTGAAAATATGCCTCTCATCGCCAAAAATCCTTTAAAAAATATTTAACGCTGGTTATTCAAAAGGGATGCATTATTTAATAAATTCGGTCACGTGATGAAAACTACTTTTCATTTATTATTTAATGTAAACAAATTTATTTTTTTGTTCATTTTTTGATAGGGATTCACTTCGCCAATAATGTAATCAGATTTAAAAGAAGCATGTTGCGCGACAGGGAATAAATCATTTACCTGATTATCGGTTTGCGATCCGATTTGTTTGCATCCGCTGTCTTCCTGATTTCTTTTCCAAAATTTTCAATTACCAGATACGGTTATCTTTTTCAATGGAAAGCTCAACATAATCAGTTGACAATCAATATGTCAAGTGGAAATATTAGTTTAAACTGCCCCATTTATACTTGTTGTTAGATCTCTTAAGCATAAAATGCTTGGAAAGTGTATGTCAAATTGGTTTGTGTATATGTCTGCATGTGTACACGCTTCGAAATGAGTTTACAGTGATTAAGTCACAAAATTACTGACAACTCACTAGATAAGCGTACGCCATGTCTGTGTGTATGTATTCTCGTTTGTTTTTGATTGAGGAGTAATCAACTATTGCACGTGTACACTCATCCCAGTGAAATGACAGCGATTTAGCAACATCTGACTAATCACTAGATAAGCGTATGCCACATCTGTGTGTTTGTCCGTGTGTGTGTGAGCGTTTGCTTAAATAAAAAATTAAATTTATACAATATACGATTATAAATGAATGTTTATTTGTCTGATATACCATTCGTTATTAAAGGTTCTAAATTCGGTTTTACCCAAACTTTGGCATATATATTCTTTCAACGAATTATTTGACCTTACTCTATCTATAACCTATTGCAAACAGAATAAGATTAAGTGAACCGAAAAAAGGATAAGTCTAATATAAAGGATATTGGAATTTGGTAGATCCTTCTAAGTTTCTGGCAAATTAATTAAAAAAACTTAGATTATAATACACATATATGCGTGTATAATAAGAGAATTAATATCTGCATTAATTTGAATCGCGCTGCATTCTTTCGTGTATGATCATATTAAAATATAATAAAATTTTACCGCCTTTTTCTGCTGGTCAATTAGAACAGAACCAGAAAACTCATTGGCCATTATAGACATAGACACAAATCGATGTCCTCTATGATCACGTTAACATTTACACACAAGCTTTGTTGTCGGCGTTTAAGCTTAATATTACGCGTTTAATGGTTTTTTATGCCTCTACCCCTTAAACTTTGACCAACTGCGTCAACGACTTTAAAAAATGTCAGATCTCCCAGTGTAAAATCACTATTCGTCGACGACTTGTGCCTATGGACTAATGAGTAAAATATTTGACGCAATTTGTTTCATGTCATCAGGTTGACTGAATATTGCTAAGAATAAATTGACTTCCAAATTAATTTTATGAAAAAATAATTCATGTACTGAAATTTGTGCGCTCAAGTAGCAACAATGGATCTCAAATGAATACTTTACTATTTTTGATATTATTCAATTAATTTAGGCACAAATGAAATAGACGACAGCCACACATCTCATCCATATGTCGAGCTTAAAAATATTACGTCACTTACACGAACTGATGCCTTTCTGTTCGCCCGGACAATTATTTGATCAGGACAACAAATCTAAATTAATATTAGACAAAAAACTTATATTGAAATGTATATATTAATTATATAAACATGCTAATGATGAACAATTTATATCTGTGTTAGTGAAAGTCAATTAGAAGTTATGATATACGTATTATGTTTGAACGAATGTTTAGTAGAACCTAAAAGATAACGCGCGACGCAATATTTATAACAATATATTTTCACATGTAATTTGTTAGCGTTCTAGAATTCTACTGTAACAAGGTTGCAAAATAATAGTTTTAGATTATAACTTTTGTTAGATCAGCAATTGTCGGAAAAAATATAGCCACACTACATTATAAAATGTTATCAACCTGCTATAAGCAATATCAAAATTTAAAAATCGTAAAATTTTAAGGGCGTAGATTTCAGATAAAGCAGCTAAATGTTAGGATCGGCGAACACTGTGTCGAGGGTCATAAAAATATTTTCTAATGAAATATCTTGAAATCCTGAAACCACTGTTGTTTGCAGTGGCGCAGGCTGTTTCGCAATAGTTATCTAAATATAACATGGCAGAGGAACGTCGATAAACTTATTACCAAGAACAACAGGAACGTCCAACGCTCCCATGAGAATTACGATGATTCCTGCAAATATAATATTTCGATGTCCTCAGAGCATTACAGTGTGCGTCCTGCTATCTTATCAGTTGCGGCAGTCATTGTGTAAACGTTTTCGCAATATAACTTCGCAGATGAAGGTCAATCACTTGATTAGCAAGAAGAACGGGATTGGCCAACACTCCGTTGAGAATTACGATGATTCCAGCGAATATAATATTTTTATGTTCTGGGGGCCTTACTATATGCCTCTTGCTGTCTTATTAGTGGCGCCAGTGATTGCACAAAAGATTTCGAAATGGAAAAATCGCAAACGAAGGTCAATCAGCAGATTAGCAAGAACAACAGGATCGGCGAACGCCCTTTTGAGAATAACGAGGAACTTTGCAAATATAAAGCTCTGATGTATTGACAGCATTAGTAGGTGCGTCTTTCTGTCTTATTAGTAGAGGGTTCGATTTTGTAAACGTTTTCGAAATATAACATTGCAGACGAACGTCAATCAGTTGATTAGCAAGAACAGCAGGATCGGCCAACACCCCATTGAGAATAAATATGACGCTTGTGAATATAATATTTTGATATCCTAAAGGCCTTACTTCAGGCATCCAGTTCTATTATTACTTGTGGGAGCGAATGTGCAACAGTTTTGAAATATTACGGCCCAAATGAACTTCAATCAGTTGATTAGCAAGAAAAACGAGATCTACCGGCGCACTATTAAGAATAACGATGATCCCCGCGAATATAATATTTTGATGTCCTAAAAGCATTACTCCATGCGTCGTGCTGTCTTATTAGTCGGGGGAGCGATTGTGCAATATTTTCGAAATGTAACAATGAAGATGAATACCAATCAGTTGATTAGCTAGAAAAGAAGTATCAGCCAACCTACCGTTGAGATTTACGATGATTTCCGCGAATATAATATTTTGATGTCCTGAGAGCATAACTCCATGCGTCCAGATGTCCTATTCATGGCGGGAGCGACTGTGCGACATTTTCGAAATGTAACAATGCTGATGAACACAAATCACTTGATTAGCAAGAAAAGTAGTATCAGCCAACCTGCGGTTGAGATTTACGATGATTCCCGCGAATATAATATTTAATTGTCCTGAGAGCATTAGTCCATGCGTCCTGATGTCCTATTAGTGGCGGGAGCGATTGTGTAACATTTTTGAAATGTAACAATGCTGATGAACACAAATCACTTGATTAGCAAGAAAAGCAGTATCAGCCAACCTGGCGTTGAGATGTACGATGATTCGCGCGAATAAAATATTTTTATGTCTTAAAAGAGTTACTGCATGCGGCCTGATGTCCTATTAGTTTAGGAAGCGATTGTGTAACATTTTCGAAATGTAACAATGCTGATGAACACAAATCAGTTGATTAGCAAGAAAAGCAGTATAAGCCGCCCTGGCGTGGAGATTTACGATGATTCCCGTGAATATAATATTTTGATGTCATGAGAGCATAACTCCATGCGCTCAGATGTCCTATTAGAGGAGGGAGCGATTGTGCGACATTTTCTAAATATAACAATGCTGATGAACACAAATCAGTTGATTAGCAAGAAAAACAGAATCAGCTAACGTACCGTTGAGATTTACGATGATTCCCGTGAATAAAATATTTTGATGTCCTAAAAGCAATACACCATGCGTCCTGATGTCCTGTTAGTGGCGGGGGCGATTCTGCAAAATATTCGAAATGTAACAATACAGATGAACACCAATCTGTTGATTAGCAAGAAAAACAGGATCAGCTAACGTGCCGATGAGATTTACGATTATTCCCGCAAACAAAATATTTTGAAGTCTTGAGAGCATTACTCAATGCGTCCGGATGTCCTATTGGTGGCAGGAGCGATTGTGCAATATTTTCGAAATGTAACAATGAAGATGAATACCAATCAGTTGATTAGCTAGAAAAGAAGTATCAGCCAACCTGCCGTTGAGATTTACAATGATTTCAAGTGAATATAATATTTTGATGTCTTGAGAGCATAACTCCATGCGTCCAGATGTCCCATTCATGGTGGAAGGATCAGCGACATTTTCGAATGTATCAATGCTGATGGAACACAAATCACTTGATTAGCAAGCAGTGGTATCAGCTAACCCGTGGTTGAGATTTACGATGATTCCCGCGGAATATAATATTTAATTGTCCTGAGAGCATGTCCATGCGTCCTGATGTCCTATTAGTGGCGGGAGCGATTGTGTAACATTTTGAAATGTAACAATGCTGGATGAACACAAATCACTTGATTAGCAAGAAAAGTAGTATCAGCTAACCTGCGGTTGAGATTACGATGATTCCCGCGAATATAATATTTAATTGTCCTGAGAGCATTAGTCCATGCGTCCTGAGTGTCCTATTAGTGGCGGGAGCGATTGTGTAACATTTCGAAATGTAACAATGTTGATGAACACACAAATCACTTTATTGATTAGCAAGAAATGCAGTATCAGCCAACCTGGCGTTGAGATGTAATGTGATGATTCCCGCGAATAAAATATTTTGATGTCTTAAAAAAGCATTACTCCATGCGGCCTGATGTCCTATTAGTTTCGGAAGCGATTGTGTAACATTTTCGAAATGTAACAATGCTGATGAACACAAATCAGTTGATTAGCAAGAAACCAGTATAAGCCGCCCTGGCGTGGAGATTTACGATGATTCCCGCGAATATAATATTTTGATGTTGGCGAGAGCATAACCCATGCGCCCAGATGTCCTATTAGTGGAGGGAGCGATTGTGCGACATTTTCTAAATATAACAATGCTGATGAACACAAATCAGTTGATTAGCAAGAAAAACAGAACTCGGCTAACGTACCGTTGAGATTTACGATGATTCCCGTGAATAAAATATTTTGATGTCCTAAAAGCAATACACCATGCGTCCTGATGTCCTGTTAGTGGCGGGAGGCGACTCTGCAAAATATTCGAAATGTAACAATACAGATGAACACCAATCTGTTGATTAGCAAGAAAAACAGGATCAGCTAACGTGCCGATGAGATTTACGGATTATTCCCGCAAACAAAAATATTTTGAAGTCTTGAGAGCATTACTCAATGCGTCCGGATGTCCCACATTGGTGGCAGGAGCGATTGTGCAATATTTTCGAAATGTAACAATGAAGATTGAATACCAATCAGTTGATTAGCTAGAAAAGAAGTATCAGCCAACCTTCCGTTGAGATTTACGATGATTTCCGCGAATATAATATTTTGATGTCCTGAGAGCATAACTCCATGCGTCCAGATGTCCTATTCATGGCGGGAGCGACTGTGCGACATTTTCGAAATGTAACAATGCTGATGAACACAAATCACTTGATTAGCAAGAAAAGTAGTATCAGCCAACCTGCGGTTGAGATTTACGATGATTCCCGCGAATATAATATTTAATTGTCCTGAGAGCATTAGTCCATGCGTCCTGATGTCCTATTAGTGGCGGGAGCGATTGTGTAACATTTTTGAAATGTAACAATGCTGATGAACACAAATCACTTGATTAGCAAGAAAAGCAGTATCAGCCAACCTGGCGTTGAGATGTACGATGATTCCCGCGAATAAAATATTTTGATGTCTTAAAAGCATTACTCCATGCGGCCTGATGTCCTATTAGTTTCGGAAACGATTGTGTAACATTTTCGAAATGTAACAATGCTGATGAACACAAATCAGTTGATTAGCAAGAAAAGCAGTATAAGCCGCCCTGGCGTGGAGATTTACGATGATTTCCGCGAATATAATATTTTGATGTCATGAGAGCATAACTCCATGCGCCCAGATGTCCTATTAGTGGAGGGAGCGATTGTGCGACATTTTCTAAATATAACAATGCTGATGAACACAAATCAGTTGATTAGCAAGAAAAACAAAATCAGCTAACGTACCGTTGAGATTTACGATGATTCCCGTGAATAAAATATTTTGATGTCCTAAAAGCAATACACCATGCGTCCTGATGTCCTGTTAGTGGCGGGGGCGATTCTGCAAATTATTCGAAATGTAACAATACAGATGAACACCAATCTGTTGATTAGCAAGAAAAACAGGATCAGCTAACGTGCCGATGAGATTTACAATTATTCCCGCAAACAAAATATTTTGAAGTCTTGAGAGCATTACTCAATGCGTCCGGATGTCCTATTGGTGGCAGGAGCGATTGTGCAATATTTTCGAAATGTAACAATGAAGATGAATACCAATCAGTTGATTAGCTAGAAAAGAAGTATCAGCCAACCTACCGTTGAGATTTACGATGATTTCCGCGAATATAATATTTTGATGTCCTGAGAGCATAACTCCATGCGTCCAGATGTCCTATTCATGGCGGGAGCGACTGTGCGACATTTTCGAAATGTAACAATGCTGATGAACACAAATCACTTGATTAGCAAGAAAAGTAGTATCAGCCAACCTGCGGTTGAGATTTACGATGATTCCCGCGAATATAATATTTAATTGTCCTGAGAGCATAAGTCCATGCGTCCGGATGTCCTATTAGTGGCGGAAGCGATTGTGTAACATTTTTGAAATGTAACAATGCTGATGAACACAAATCACTTGATTAGCAAGAAAAGTAGTATCAGCCAACCTGCGGTTGAGATTTACGATGATTCCCGCGAATATAATATTTAATTGTCCTGAGAGCATAAGTCCATGCGTCCTGATGTCCTATTAGTGGCGGGAGCGATTGTGTAACATTTTTGAAATGTAACAATGCTGATGAACACAAATCACTTGATTAGCAAGAAAAGCAGTATCAGCCAACCTGGCGTTGAGATGTACGATGATTCCCGCGAATAAAATATTTTGATGTCTTAAAAGCATTACTCCATGCGGCCTGATGTCCTATTAGTTTCGGAAGCGATTGTGTAACATTTTCGAAATGTAACAATGCTGATGAACACAAATCAGTTGATTAGCAAGAAAACCAGTATAAGCCGCCCTGGCGTGGAGATTTACGATGATTCCCGCGAATATAATATTTTGATGTCATGAGAGCATAACTCCATGCGCCCAGATGTCCTATTAGTGGAGGGAGCGATTGTGCGACATTTTCTAAATATAACAATGCTGATGAACACAAATCAGTTGATTAGCAAGAAAAACAAAATCAGCTAACGTACCGTTGAGATTTACGATGATTCCCGTGAATAAAATATTTTGATGTCCTAAAAGCAATACACCATGCGTCCTGATGTCCTGTTAGTGGCGGGGGCGATTCTGCAAAATATTCGAAATGTAACAATACAGATGAACACCAATCTGTTGATTAGCAAGAAAAACAGGATCAGCTAACGTGCCGATGAGATTTACGATTATTCCCGCAAACAAAATATTTTGAAGTCTTGAGAGCATTACTCAATGCGTCCGGATGTCCTATTGGTGGCAGGAGCGATTGTGCAATATTTTCGAAATGTAACAATGAAGATGAATACCAATCAGTTGATTAGCTAGAAAAGAAGTATCAGCCAACCTGCCGTTGAGATTTACAATGATTTCCGCGAATATAATATTTTGATGTCCTGAGAGCATAACTCCATGCGTCCAGATGTCCTATTCATGGCGGGAGCGACTGTGCGACATTTTCGAAATGTAACAATGCTGATGAACAAAAATCACTTGATTAGCAAGAAAAGTAGTATCAGCCAACCTGCGGTTGAGATTTACGATGATTCCCGCGAATATAATATTTAATTGTCCTGAGAGCATAAGTCCATGCGTCCGGATGTCCTATTAGTGGCGGAAGCGATTGTGTAACATTTTTGAAATGTAACAATGCTGATGAACACAAATCACTTGATTAGCAAGAAAAGTAGTATCAGCCAACCTGCGGTTGAGATTTACGATGATTCCCGCGAATATAATATTTAATTGTCCTGAGAGCATAAGTCCATGCGTCCTGATGTCCTATTAGTGGCGGGAGCGATTGTGTAACATTTTTGAAATGTAACAATGCTGATGAACACAAATCACTTGATTAGCAAGAAAAGCAGTATCAGCCAACCTGGCGTTGAGATGTACGATGATTCCCGCGAATAAAATATTTTGATGTCTTAAAAGCATTACTCCATGCGGCCTGATGTCCTATTAGTTTCGGAAGCGATTGTGTAACATTTTCGAAATGTAACAATGCTGATGAACACAAATCAGTTGATTAGCAAGAAACCAGTATAAGCCGCCCTGGCGTGGAGATTTACGATGATTCCCGCGAATATAATATTTTGATGTCATGAGAGCATAACTCCATGCGCCCAGATGTCCTATTAGTGGAGGGAGCGATTGTGCGACATTTTCTAAATATAACAATGCTGATGAACACAAATCAGTTGATTAGCAAGAAAAACAAAATCAGCTAACGTACCGTTGAGATTTACGATGATTCCCGTGAATAAAATATTTTGATGTCCTAAAAGCAATACACCATGCGTCCTGATGTCCTGTTAGTGGCGGGGGCGATTCTGCAAAATATTCGAAATGTAACAATACAGATGAACACCAATCTGTTGATTAGCAAGAAAAACAGGATCAGCTAACGTGCCGATGAGATTTACGATTATTCCCGCAAACAAAATATTTTGAAGTCTTGAGAGCATTACTCAATGCGTCCGGATGTCCTATTGGTGGCAGGAGCGATTGTGCAATATTTTCGAAATGTAACAATGAAGATGAATACCAATCAGTTGATTAGCTAGAAAAGAAGTATCAGCCAACCTACCGTTGAGATTTACGATGATTTCCGCGAATATAATATTTTGATGTCCTGAGAGCATAACTCCATGCGTCCAGATGTCCTATTCATGGCGGGAGCGACTGTGCGACATTTTCGAAATGTAACAATGCTGATGAACACAAATCACTTGATTAGCAAGAAAAGTAGTATCAGCCAACCTGCGGTTGAGATTTACGATGATTCCCGCGAATATAATATTTAATTGTCCTGAGAGCATTAGTCCATGCGTCCTGATGTCCTATTAGTGGCGGGAGCGATTGTGTAACATTTTTGAAATGTAACAATGCTGATGAACACAAATCACTTGATTAGCAAGAAAAGCAGTATCAGCCAACCTGGCGTTGAGATGTACGATGATTCCCGCGAATAAAATATTTTGATGTCTTAAAAGCATTACTCCATGCGGCCTGATGTCCTATTAGTTTCGGAAGCGATTGTGTAACATTTTCGAAATGTAACAATGCTGATGAACACAAATCAGTTGATTAGCAAGAAAAGCAGTATAAGCCGCCCTGGCGTGGAGATTTACGATGATTTCCGCGAATATAATATTTTGATGTCATGAGAGCATAACTCCATGCGCCCAGATGTCCTATTAGTGGAGGGAGCGATTGTGCGACATTTTCTAAATATAACAATGCTGATGAACACAAATCAGTTGATTAGCAAGAAAAACAAAATCAGCTAACGTACCGTTGAGATTTACGATGATTCCCGTGAATAAAATATTTTGATGTCCTAAAAGCAATACACCATGCGTCCTGATGTCCTGTTAGTGGCGGGGGCGATTCTGCAAAATATTCGAAATGTAACAATACAGATGAACACCAATCTGTTGATTAGCAAGAAAAACAGGATCAGCTAACGTGCCGATGAGATTTACGATTATTCCCGCAAACAAAATATTTTGAAGTCTTGAGAGCATTACTCAATGCGTCCGGATGTCCTATTGGTGGCAGGAGCGATTGTGCAATATTTTCGAAATGTAAAAATGAAGATGAATACCAATCAGTTGATTAGCAGAAAGAAGTATCGCCAACCTCTTGAGATTTACGATGACGCGAATATAATATTTGATGCCTGAGAGAAATATCGCCAACCTTCCGTGAGATTTACGATGATTTCCGCGAATATAATATTTTGATGTCCTGATGAGCATATACTCCATGCGTCCAGATGTCCTATTCATGTCCGGAGCATTGTCCATGCTCGATGTCCAATGGCGGGAGCGATTGTGTAACATTTTTGAAATGTAACAATGCTGATGAACACAAATCACTTGATTAGCAAGAAAAGCAGTATCAGCCAACCTGGCGTTGAGATGTACGATGATTCCCGCGAATAAAATATTTTGATGTCTTAAAAGCATTACTCCATGCGGCCTGATGTCCTATTAGTTTCGGAAGCGATTGTGTAACATTTTCGAAATGTAACAATGCTGATGAACACAAATCAGTTGATTAGCAAGAAAAGCAGTATAAGCCGCCCTGGCGTGGAGATTTACGATGATTTCCGCGAATATAATATTTTGATGTCATGAGAGCATAACTCCATGCGCCCAGATGTCCTATTAGTGGAGGGAGCGATTGTGCGACATTTTCTAAATATAACAATGCTGATGAACACAAATCAGTTGATTAGCAAGAAAAACAAAATCAGCTAACGTACCGTTGAGATTTACGATGATTCCCGTGAATAAAATATTTTGATGTCCTAAAAGCAATACACCATGCGTCCTGATGTCCTGTTAGTGGCGGGGGCGATTCTGCAAAATATTCGAAATGTAACAATACAGATGAACACCAATCTGTTGATTAGCAAGAAAAACAGGATCAGCTAACGTGCCGATGAGATTTACGATTATTCCCGCAAACAAAATATTTTGAAGTCTTGAGAGCATTACTCAATGCGTCCGGATGTCCTATTGGTGGCAGGAGCGATTGTGCAATATTTTCGAAATGTAAAAATGAAGATGAATACCAATCAGTTGATTAGCTAGAAAAGAAGTATCAGCCAACCTTCCGTTGAGATTTACGATGATTTCCGCGAATATAATATTTTGATGTCCTGAGAGCATAACTCCATGCGTCCTGATGTCCTATTAGTGGCGGGAGCGATTGTGTAACATTTTTGTAATGTAACAATGCTGATGAACACAAATCACTTGATTAGCAAGAAAAGCAGTATCAGCCAACCTGGCGTTGAGATGTACGATGATTCCCGCGAATAAAATATTTTGATGTCTTAAAAGCATTACTCCATGCGGCCTGATGTCCTATTAGTTTCGGAAGCGATTGTGTAACATTTTCGAAATGTAACAATGCTGATGAACACAAATCAGTTGATTAGCAAGAAAAGCAGTATAAGCCGCCCTGGCGTGGAGATTTACGATGATTTCCGCGAATATAATATTTTGATGTCATGAGAGCATAACTCCATGCGCCCAGATGTCCTATTAGTGGAGGGAGCGATTGCAGAAATTTTCTAAATATAACAATGCTGATGAACACAAATCAGTTGATTAGCAAGAAAAACAAAATCAGCTAACGTACCGTTGAGATTTACGATGATTCCCGTGAATAAAATATTTTGATGTCCTAAAAGCAATACACCATGCGTCCTGATGTCCTGTTAGTGGCGGGGGCGATTCTGCAAAATATTCGAAATGTAACAATACAGATGAACACCAATCTGTTGATTAGCAAGAAAAACAGGATCAGCTAACGTGCCGATGAGATTTACGATTATTCCCGCAAACAAAATATTTTGAAGTCTTGAGAGCATTACTCAATGCGTCCGGATGTCCTATTGGTGGCAGGAGCGATTGTGCAGTATTTTCGAAATGTAAAAATGAAGATGAATACCAATCAGTTGATTAGCTAGAAAAGAAGTATCAGCCAACCTTCCGTTGAGATTTACGATGATTTCCGCGAATATAATATTTTGATGTCCTGAGAGCATAACTCCATGCGTCCTGATGTCCTATTAGTGGCGGGAGCGATTGTGTAACATTTTTGTAATGTAACAATGCTGATGAACACAAATCACTTGATTAGCAAGAAAAGCAGTATCAGCCAACCTGGCGTTGAGATGTACGATGATTCCCGCGAATAAAATATTTTGATGTCTTAAAAGCATTACTCCATGCGGCCTGATGTCCTATTAGTTTCGGAAGCGATTGTGTAACATTTTCGAAATGTAACAATGCTGATGAACACAAATCAGTTGATTAGCAAGAAAAGCAGTATAAGCCGCCCTGGCGTGGAGATTTACGATGATTTCCGCGAATATAATATTTTGATGTCATGAGAGCATAACTCCATGCGCCCAGATGTCCTATTAGTGGAGGGAGCGATTGTGCGACATTTTCTAAATATAACAATGCTGATGAACACAAATCAGTTGATTAGCAAGAAAAACAGAATCAGCTAACGTACCGTTGAAATTACGATGATTCCCGTGAATAAAATATTTTGATGTCCTAAAAGCAATACACCATGCGTCCTGATGTCCTGTTAGTGGCGGGGGCGATTCTGCAAAATATTCGAAATGTAACAATACAGATGAACACCAATCTGTTGATTAGCAAGAAAAAGAGGATCAGCTAACGTGCCGATGAGATTTACGATTATTCCCGCAAACAGAATATTTTGAAGTCTTGAGAGCATAACTCAATGCGTCCGGATGTCCTATTGGTGGCAGGAGCGATTGTGCAATATTTTCAAAATGTAACAATGCCGATGAACACAAATCAGTTGATTAGCAAGAAAGACAGGATCAGCTAAGGTGACGTTTAGATTTACGATTATTCCCGCGAACAAAATATTTTGATGTCCTGTGAGCATTACTCCATGCGTCCTGATATCCTACTAGTGGCGGGAGCGATTGTGCGACATTTTGGAAATGTACCAATGCTGATGAAAACAAATTAGTTGATTAGCAAGAAAAGAAGTATCAGCCAACCTGCCGTTGAGATTTACGATGATTCCTGCGAATGAAATATTTTGATGTCTTAAAAGCATTACTCCATGCGTCCTGATGTCCTATTAGTGGCGGGAGC
>JAQBSW010002140.1:0-110499 GCA_029291075.1 Eudiplozoon nipponicum | reverse complement strand
GTAGTAACATAAATATAAATAGACCTGTCTTGAATGAGAATACCATATTTGACACAAGTTGTTTTTTCTGTGAGTATGGTGTCAACCATAAAGACGGGACTTGAAATAAAGTCTCGAAAATTTGGAAAAAATTCGTAAAATCTGATCCCAACGTCATTTTCAGATAAGCAGCTGATCAAGGGCTTAAGATTGAAGAGACAAATAAGAACCCATCAATCACCGCTAAACACAATTTGAGCACCTGGAAATGTTAAGGATTCAAGATTTTACCGCCCTACGAGTGCTACCAATTGTCCCACACAAGAAAAGTGCGGAATATAATTAAATAATAAATTAGTCTTGTTATTTAATAATAACACAAATGTTTCGACCGTGGAAATTCACGTAATTTATAAGTTCCTAAACTTTATTTCCTTAAGGAATATCCTTTGCGTTACCTTTGTTTTTTTTCTAATTAAATAGCAATAGCTAATTTAGTAAAAATTTCAAAAAATTGGAAACTACAAAATATTAGAAACCCAAATTTAAGTCAGCTGAGAACAATGTGTAATTAATAAAAATGTGTGCCAAGACTTAGACTTCGTATTTATATTTATACACAGAACGATCAGATTTTTACCATGCCAACCCAGGCATGGTTTCGATCAGGAATTAGATGCTTGTTTCCAGTTTATACACTCCGACACACTTTCAAGTGATGCTGCTAATATAAGCAGCCCAGCAATATTGCTCACCTAGACAACACAGAAAATTAGTTATTAGAAACCCAATAACAAATTGGTTCAATTATGACCAGAAGGATAAACCAAAGTCAGCATAAACGGAATGTATAATTCCATGTGCACATTCATTTCGTGCTTTCTCGGCAAAAAAAAGTATCTAACGCAAAAAATTAACATTCTGTATCGTGAAATTCGTTTTGGCGGACTATGCCTAACAATTGCGCTCTAAAAAAATTGTTCACCAATTTGAAGCCTGTTATAATGATCTAACAGACGGAATTCGCCCTATTTAGTGTCTTTATGAACATTTTGCGGTTGGTTGTGGTTTTTGACATATATATGCAACTGATTTAAACTTTTGCAATCATGCCGTCGAATCAGACGTTTTTGAGATCACTGCCACGACCCGCAGGGTGTAGAAAGGTAGACGCGGCTAGCTTGCTGACCTCGAATTCGCCGATGACGGTAATTTACAAATTAAACTGAAAATGCACTAGAAAGAATCATTTATTGTTCTCAATATTTATCTATACGTTTACGAACTGTATCTTAACATCCTGAAAATGGCTGTTTAGTAATTTTTACCAAACGCTTAGGATCAGCTTGAATAGCACACTGCTGTTGGTTATCGACGAATTCGCCTACTTGGGATCCGCGATGAGGCCGAAGAGATTCGTTTCTGTCGCTAATTCCACATGACTCTCTTTTTCTAATTGCCTTCGACAGGTTATTCACAACACCACCTCTTGTATACCGATGAGATTTGGGAAAAGACCGACTGTAGTTGCGACCTTAATCGGGGGCAACATTTACAATCTAGTCAAGGAACGCTGATTACGTTGGTTAATTTGCTGCTTTTTAAGACCGCAATTACGATGAAGAGATACAAATGCAAACGTTTAGAACATCTGCGTTTGTCTCAAAGCATTTTGTACTATCGTTCTTAAAACCAATTTTGCATGCTTGCGCTAGATACCAATCCCATTGTATCTCAATCTCACAAACGTTATTTTTATAAATTTTGTTCATCATTCGCACAATCAATAAGCGTTTAATTGTACTATGTTTTCTGAAATCTAAAATGGTCATCATTACCCCATTCAAATGACTATTTATTGCTGAATATATGATGAATATGGTTGTAAAAATAAAGACTTCCTCCTGTACATTCGTACTCCGCTTCAACATCTACCGCATATGTCCAGGTTTTGTTTCTGTATTCTTCTGATGAATAGCCAGCAAGCACAAAATGCGTATAGTTGTATCATAAGACAGTCTGCTGATTACAGCAGCGTGAACAACTTGTGATAGACACGCCACGATTAATATATAAAATAAGTTAACTAATCCTTTCAGTCTAATGTGCATTTAATTCTAAATCCTACAAAGTGCCACTGTAGGCCAATAATATGTAAATTTTTAATCTCTTAAAGAGTAATTGTTATAGACATTTCTCCCTTAATTACCAGAACACCCTAGCAAGTCATATATATTGGGAATGTTGTCTTGAACATTTTCGGTATCAAGGGGATACAATTATACATTTATTAAAACAGTTATGATGCTCCAGTCGCTTTTGCATATGGCCGTCAACTTTTTGCACTCGTTCCAGCAAAAGTGAATAGCGATTGGCGACGCCACACCTTTGGTATCATACCGTCGAAAAAGTGCTGGTTACGTGAGTTTTCGGCTAGTCCATTTGAAAAGAAATAAACTTGCAACTTTGTGACTCGAGGCTTTACTTGAAACTGCTGTCAGATAGGAAGTTTCTGATTATGTATGTTTGTATTCATATATTTATTTCATGATTTATTTTAACAAGTCAGCAATTGTTAATTAATAATGCTTAGTAAATTGTCCTTGTCTTCGAAACAGGCATTTTCCTTCACTAAAACTCAATATATTCTTATCCCAAAATCACACGATATTTGTAAAAATTGTTTAAACCATTGCTTGCGAATATTTATAAAGTTATGAAACAGAATTTATATACCGAGTGAAGTGGGCCTGGATCACGTATCTCTCGTTCTGGCTTCCGCTTGCTTGGCTTCTCGATTCATTCTTACGCTGGCTGTTTAGTCAGCGAAGCGGCATTATGACTAATGTTTGCGTAAGCAGTTCTCTACAAAATTTAATGAGCCATCTGCGAGCAGAAGAGGTTGTGAATCCAATCTGGTGTCCACAACACGGCAATACTGGGCCATTGCTTATTAGCAGGAGTACTTAAAGACTGAATGATTTGTTGGATGAGAGATGAAGCCAAATTAATTCAATGTATTGTGAATACATGTAACTTTTTGTTGCTTTTGGCTTGCAAATTTGCATTCATCAACAGTAAAAAAGAATTAAAAATTATGAACTTTATATGACACAGCTTCCTGACGATAGTGGTTAAACTTTAGATTGACTGCTGTATTACCGATTTTATCTCGACAACGAGTGATTGCCTTGCAAGGTTTACATAATTGATATGGAGCATGAATTTGTAATTTGTAACGGTGAAAGTAAGCTTTTCATGTTCAACCTAGCGCTTTGCGATTGGTAATGTGATAGAAGTCACACTGCAAGTTATGCCTGATTTACTACACCGTTTTAATAGAGAGTTTCCAAAAGTTGAAAATGCCTGCAAAAACAATTTCATTCTGCCTTTTACATGAATCAATTTGTTAAACTCGTAGAAACAATATCATGTTGAAGTATAAAAGTAACCCGAATTAAATTTCTAGACATTTTGTAAATATACGAATGCATTAAGTATGTTGTCCTTCGTTACACTTTTAAATTGTTATTAAATTTGTGAATTATTTTATTTACATAAATTTTGCTAACATAGAGTAGCTTGGAACAATTAATAATATAAAAGTGTTGTTCAAATTAGGTGTGTTGTGAATCTTTTATTGTACCGTCCTATTATTCCACATTCTTCTACCAAATATATAGTGGTTAAAGGGCGTAATACCGGCGCCTACTGATGAGTCGCCAGTAAGCACGAAACAAATGTGCATGAGATTATACTTTCCGTTCATGTTGCCTTTGGTTTATCCTTCAGGTCACAACTGAACTAATTTGTTACTAGGTTCGCAAAACCTAATACATACTTGCATATATATTAGGTCTTCGCAACAAACAATATTTAACTGCAATATATTGAATTGAATGTCATGCTTACCGCGAAATGTGATAACTGATATCGATGAAGGCCAGAGTGTATGGTTTAACTGGAGTAACAGGTGTTCGGAAATTGTTGTAATTCTCAATTTGGGTTAACTTTAGCATAAATTTATATCCATCAGGTTGGTATCATGTACCGACTCGGAAACCATAGTGTTAGTATCCGGTACTGATCGATTTCAAAAAAGGTATCAGTTACTAACACAATAGCCATAGTGTTAGTATCCTTTACAGACTCGGTATATATTATATAGTGTGAGTTAGCATTGAAGTCGCATTGTCGTTGACTTTAGATTATGTGAGCTTCACTATTACAGGTTTACACATTCGTCTAGGAGATTGTACCGTCCTATTATTCCACATTCTTCTACCAAATATATAGTGGTTAAAGGGCATAATACCGGCTCCTACTGTTCAGTCGTCAGTAAGCGTGAAACGAATGTGCGTGAGATTATGCTTTCCGTTCATGCTGCCTTTGGTTTATCCTTCTGGTCACAACTGAACTAATTTGTTACTAGGTTCGCAAAACCTAATACATACTTGCATAGTAAAAACGCGTCAGTACGTGCGATTAACGATAGAATTTCGACTGGTTAAATACAATTGGATTGGTGTCTAATTCAAGCCGTAAATATTTCTTTGAATAAATAAAAGTAATCTGCAAAATAAATGATTGACTGATGCAATAATTCTATAAAAGCATGTGCGGGGAATTATGTAGGTAAATGCGAAAGGATGAAAAAAATTAGGTTTTCAGAACACCCAAACATGCGAGCTGATCAGATCTCGTTAAAAATAAAGTCATTGATAATCAAGAAACGTTGGTGTCGGGAAGGGTTGAAGACACTTTTAGAATAGCCAAAACTACATATTAATAATGAAAATGTATAAATATAGAATTTTTATATGGGTAAAAAATGAACATCAATAAAGATGAAAGATATGGTCAATATTAAGAGAATAGTCTAACCTCAGTTACTGCATTTTAAAGATCCATGGACATTAATTAAATTCAGCCGATTATGACATGTAAAATTAACGAAAACTACTCATTGATGCCAAAAGGGCAAATGTTAATATTCCCATTGAACATGATAAAGTATAAGTTACCTGCGAACATAAACACAAGCATACACACAATGTGGCTAACACAATAAATTGACTATCGAGGATAAAGTCTGTTTGCTGTCATGTTCCGATAATGATAATGAAAGTCGAAACGCGTCAGTACGTGTGACTGACGGTAGTTTTGTTCGACGAATGATTAAATACAATGAGATTGGTGTTTATATCAAGCTCGCAAACCTTATTAAAAGAACTGTAAACGCAACCCGCACAATCATTGATTATTTAATTGTGTATAGCTTTCATTTATGTTAAAGAGAATCTAAATGTAACAAGATTAATCTATGGCCTAAAGCCAAAAAGTACTATGTTTCACTCATGTGCAAAACATGTTCAAAAATGAAAGTATGTTTTAAAGGATATTTATTTCGATGTGCATCCATAACATAATGTGTATCCTTGATTTGCGATCAAGGTCTTCTGGAGTATGCTCAAGGATTTTTAACAAAAATAATAATCATCATCATCATCCACAGCAATACAAAAGCCAAAAGTGACTAATGTTTCACTGCCACATAAGCATAAGAAGCGAAATATACGTGTAATATGAACAAGGTTGCAAAGTAAATTAAAATTCACTGTTAGTCAAAATTGACCGTGCTCTAGATGGCAACAAAGTAAAATATTGTTAACACAAAATTAATATCTAGGCACAAAAGCAAGGTAATAATAAGCAAAATAAATAAATCCAGAACGTCTTAGCAGTGTAGTTTCTGTTCATGGATAACCAATAAAAATTACACAAAATATAAATCCTGGTTTTGAGCGTTATCACACAATAATCCACTGCATGCTACCGACGTATTACGCGCGGGTGTGTATTATCATTATACAAAACCCTATTAATTACAAATAAAATTGCAGTTCAAGCAATCTCATTTAAAACTGCTTGAAACTAACAGAGACTGTTTCTAAAATCACAGTTAAGAGAAAGATTTTCTAAAACAAGAATTCGTGTTAGTGATCCTAAGGAAAACCGTATCTTTCGAAAGTGAGATTCGTTGGGTTGTAACGCGGAGCCGCGCGTTACAAGAGTACCTAGTTACTATGAGTATATATTTATTAAGATAAATCACAGCAGTGAAGCAAACTAAACCTATACACAAAATCAATATGGCGAAGTTAGCATTAGGGCAAGGCAACATCAGGAACCATGAATAATACGATTTTTTTTAAACTAGGACTTTTAATTCGTAGTACTTTAAAACACCAAAAGTCGTTAAAATAAATAGGAGTAGAAAAACCTCGTTATTTTTAATGCAATGCAGATGAGACTTCAGAAATCAAAGTAATTAACACAGAGACAACTTGATAGCAATGCCTAAATGGCGAAGCCCGTTGATAATGCTTTGAAGATAAAAAGTTGCAAGCAAGTTCATTGTTGTTATATTAATTAAAGAAGCCTAGCGAAATTAAACAATAGGCTCGTTTTTCTGTTTTACCGTTTGCGTCGCAATTAAATTTTGATGCAAAACTTTTATACACCGAAGAATCTCGTCATATCTGAAGCCAAAACTTAGCCAATCTGGTGCATGTATCCTTTTACAGCACGAAATCCAAGTCTACCGAACAACAGACAACTTCACCACCATCCTCACTATTGTTGATATAATACATTCTCTTGGAGAGACTCTAATCAATTCCGTTGACGATTGTCACCTTTTAAGGTGGTAACTTCGAAAAACTTCAGGAAAAGCAACGAGGACGTCAACTGGTGGCCCACCTCCTTAATTCAGAAACAGATTTACTGCTAGTAAAATGATGATGGATATTTTCTTTGAGTGACCCAGTAAATAGATCTGGCTGATGAGGTCAGATGAACAGGGCTCATCTAGCACTATCTCCGTGTAACATCCAGATCGCCGATCTTCCGTTGTTTTTTCACATATGTTCATTGGCCGATTAAGCCCACCTAAGTTATTCTAAGCAAGCATAAATGAAACGATTCAAAGATGCTCACGCGTGTAACTAAATGAGCATTGGTTGCGCGTGCGGTGATAACAATTACTATAATCAAGGTTGCAATCTTGACATTAGCACCTGACCTATTAATTACTTACACATGTCAGTATAAACAAAGAATTGCATAGTGTAGAAAAGGCAATTCATCCAGTAGACCGGTTTCGTCCTGGCCATTACGTGATGAGTTCCCAATAAAGAAGAAACCGGTCGACTTGATGAATTGCCTTTTCCACACTATACAATTCCTAGTTTATACTGACATATGGAAGTAATTAATAAGTCAGGTGCTTATATCAAAATCGCAACCTTGATTATAGTAAATGTTAACGCGTGTTTTAAACTGTACCAATTATTAAAATATAAGTAATACAATTAAACAATCATTGATTGTTCGGGTGGTGGTAACAATTCTATAAATCAAGTTTACGAGGTTAAAGTAAACACCAATTCCATTGTATTTTGCATAACTATTGTCAATCACACGCACTGACACGTTTCGATCTTTCATGATCATCATCAGTGTATGATGGCAAATGACTAGCGAAGATCCAAGCGCTACGCGCATATATGGGAAACAAAATTGTATGCGCGGCTCTCCTCTCTAGAAGTCTTGCATGCACTGTACTTGCTGCACAATTTCTATGCAGTCACGAATATTAACTCAGCAGCTTTCGCCCCAAATATATAGGTAATACAAGTAAACAATCATTAATTGCGCGAGTGGTGGTAATAATTCTTTAAATCATGTCTGCGGTCGTATTTATCCAGTCATCGAACAACATAGCAAAACTGCTGAAACTGTGCAGCCGATAATTCCAGTAATGTACAATGTATGCGAGACTACTAAAGGTGAGAGCCGCATATCTAATTTTGATTTCCATTTATATGCAAAGCACTTTGATCCTTCCGTTGTACTCTGATGATAATCATGGAAGATCGAAACGCGTCAGTACGTGTGACTGACGTAGTTTTTCTATGTTGTTCGACGACTGGTTCAATACAATGAGATTGGTGTTTGCTTCAAGCTCGCAAATTTGATTTAAAGAATTATTAAAATAAACGGTAATTAGCACTGGGTCTCGTGGTTTTCAACGTTTTTGAGTGCGAATTTATTTATTTCTAATTGCAGTATCAAACTTCTCCCTAAAATTCACATTTACGAACGATAACGCATCGAACACTCATTTTCGGTAAACTCAATTTCACTTGTTTATTTATCCAAATAAGACAAATTTCTAATTCCTCACGAATATAACCATAAATTACTAAAATATCACCAAGGTACTTTGCATGAGTGATCAATTTTCTAAGGAAATTATTTTTCTAGAAATGTCTGTAACTAAGCTGCCTGAGGGATTAGTTTTTTGTAGCAATGTACAAGTTGACACGTTATGACAAATTCTGCAACGAGGCCTAACATCGATGCAACAATTTTGCATGTTTAAAGTAAAAGATGTTGTGCTCGACTGGATGTCGCGCTAGTATCTGATCCTTTTTTACATAACAACGCAGGTATTATCCCTGTCAAAATTTTGTTTTGTATGTATGAGGACACTTACCACAATTATCTTCGTCAATAGACTAATGATCAATGGATACAAACAGCTAATAGTGCGAGGGAGAAATTTCGTATAAGCAGCTTCATTTGTTGTTATAATTGGCACACACAACCCTAACGATTGAGTCCGACACGTGCACAGATAAACTGACATGCGATGAATGAAGTTTTGCTTAGACGAACGTACGCGTATATTTAATTATACTTAACTAAATGTCGAGCGGTTAAAGACACGAAAAAACAGAAGCACAGTTATCTAGTGAGACGCCAGTAAAGGCTGTTAAATCATTCAGTAGAAATCAAATTGTCTTAACTAAATTCTTCAATCTATTTATATTTTAACATTTTATTTGATGAGAAGTCGAATGAAGAAGATACTCAGCAATAAGTATCGACATATTTCAAGAAAAAATGTTGAAAATGGCAATACAAACCATGTTAACTAAAACGATATACGATAATTTTGAGATTATTTCACATTTTCCTATAGAAAATTATTAAAACTTCGTGTTTGATTGTTCCATGGATGAAATATATTATTTCCTTTATTCCATGAAACTCAGTATAATATGATATAAATGTTACTTTATTTGGTGCGTCAAGGAATTTTGGTTTCCGTCGCCATGTTTTAATGCTTTATTTGAAAATTGTGGAGATGCCAACCAAAATCTATGACATTTTTTAGCTTTTCCACTTTTCTCACTGTATCTTACTCGAGATTTGACCCCAGGTATCTTATTTAGTAACTGCACATAGTGAAAAGTGAGATGTTGTTAGGTCTTAAGCTTTGCTCTTGACACATAAGGCTAATATGAAAGGTAGAAGTTCTTCTCTGAAAAATCATGTGATTCTTGGAAAATGTGGCGATTGATCATTGCTGCCGCTCGTATCGCATTTGCGCGGGGAAACTGTATCAAAATCAAGCATGCTACTAAACTTCAATGGCTAACAATCGCTTAATTTTTCTTGAATGTAATGCGTTGGATTTGTTGGTTGGACGAGTTTTAAGTTGGCCATCAAAGAAGGCAGTCAAAATGTTTTGTGAAAAATTAAGAAAATAAAGTTCTCGATGTATATCAGAATTTCGCAATGTTAGCCCAGGAATGACTAATATACAAACTTTAATTGATTCATAACCTATCGTACGTTTAATAGCACAAATTTAACACCTTTCACATCCACGCATTGATTATTATACACTATTATACTAGAACGCTGTTACTTTGTAGTGTTTTTGATGGCTAGTACGTTAAATGTCGGTTTTAAAATCCTTCGATGAGAATGGTTGAAATTTTACACTCAAACATTGCAATAAATACTGTTGTTGCTTTAATTATGTTTGAATTGGTAAATACACATTCCAGGTTGCTGTTAACTAGCATACATCTAAAAATAAGTCAATATCAGATCATGAAGTTGTACTAAAGCAAGCATAACGAAAACGTATAAGCCCGTTGACGCGTATGTTTCATGCTTAATGGCTTCTCATGAATAGCAGCTGACAATTTTCCTAGAACCCGCTGAACAATTTGTGAAGTTATATTAGAAAATGCAACTTCATTTTATTAACAATGCTTGACCCATCCCAGCTTGTTTAAGCAACAGTGTCGACTCCCACTGGAGACAAATCATCGAGCATAAAACAAAACACCATTGGTATTACGCCTATTGTGCAACCTGATATTGGTCCTTTATTAACTATTGAACAACTGCTTATAATGTAAATCAATTCACTTAGCCGTCAAACTTTACGATTTTTCACAAAGTGAATGCCTATCATAAAACGAATAAGCCGTTAGGTAATTCGTAGGCAACAACGAGAAACCAGGGCGTCTTCATGAGGCCAAGGAGACGATTTATTCTCGGAAATCTTAGAAGACGAAAACTCAACTATTCAAACCAATTGTTTGTTATATTAAAAATAAATTAAATCAAACAAAAATACAAGAATTTATGTAAATGATACATAACCAAGCTGTATTAATCATCAATGTGTGGAAAAGTGAATGTTTTTTTTTCTCTGTTCAAAATGAATGTCCGCGAGCAACAGTGTGCTATTTCTTGCCAGGCGCCTGCCTCACTGCACGTCGAGTTGTTGCCCTATTTCTAGTACTTCTTATCGGTCCAAGTCGCCTATGGATAGAATTTCCCTGAGCAAGTCCTTCCTCATCCGTCACAAGATCTGGAAATCTTTTGAGCAACGCAGATAGCAGACAGGCACGCGCCTCCAAAAACAAATCGCTACTAAGCTGATCCGCAGAATGTATCGGAAAATTTGTAACAGTAGAAGGCGAATTCCGATCAGGTTCACCATTGAATTGCATCAACTCGAACTTTTTAAGACATGGAAACAGCTTTTGTCGAAATTTAGCGGGTCTTAATTTTAAGGCAGAAAGAAATAGATTAGAATAAAGCCGCATGAAAAAATGCTTAATTTCAAGTAGACTTTTTCTAATCGATTAATGAACATAGAAGCAATAAAAATTTGTCCATTTATGCGCTCGGTAAACAAAAGTTTGTTCAACGGGGCACAGTAGCCTGAACCTGAACCGCAAACAAGGGCACAATCTAATTAAATCACTCGAAGTTGAGAATCTCTCTTTTTATGCAGAGCCATTACGAGTTCAGAAAGGTAATTGCAGCACGAATGGAAAAATGCAAAATGCAAAGTGTCTGTCTAAGCTTGCCAAATAAACTTCGTCACTCCCAAAAATAATTCAATGTCTAGATCACGATTTTATCCATTTTAAATAAAGTCGCCAATAGTACGCCATACAGAACAATGGCACACCGCTTAGCAATCCTAGCTTCTATTCAAATTCAGCTAACGCTTTACACATAGAGTGACTCGTATTGTACTGACTTCCATATCGACATCACACCCGTGTAAAATTTTTAGTAAGTTTTGAGCTCACAAGTTCATTGTCAGTTTACGAAGAACATTACAAAACAACATGAGCGCTGCCGGTGAGTAGCAACGGATATTTACTTTCCGATGTTTTCTATTTCTCATTTTCTCCTCTTTCGTCCCTAATGACTCTTTTGAAGATACGATAAACAAGCTGAGTGTCGAGTAAATTAATGGGCCCAAAGTCGAATCTCCAAATAGCGCAAATATTGCAGGCCACTTGCCATTCAGTAAGGTGTTCGTATTGCTGAATTTAATGTTCTAAAGTTAAAATAAGTTGAGCAAAATGTAGTTAAAGAGCGTACGTTGGGTGAATTAGAAATCGATATATGTTACACATCAGAAAGTCTAACTCAGGGTTTTACCAGTATTACAGAACTGTGTGGATCATCATTAATTACGTATTACTGGATTAGAACCTGTAGTAATGCTAATGATGCCTTGCCTTAAATCTGACCTGGTGATAATGTTGCTATTTAAACGTTTCGTTTACCTCACTTAAGTGTCCTCTAGTTAAATATACTCATAGCAAGCAGGTCCTCCCCTAAAAAATCTCTAATAATTTGTGTGCCAAAATTATTATTTTTATCATTATAAAATGTTTCCTGTGTTTTTTTATACATCCCATGATTAAATGACAGTGAATCATTAATTAATGAATTTGTATAGCCGTGCACGAAATTGATGACCTTTAGAAAAACAGAATTTTATTAAATCGGAAATCAGGAGTTAAAATATATCTTAATTTATGAGTTAGAGATTCTCTGAATGAATATATTTGTGTAAGATCAACGCTACAACATTGTTTAATAGAATTATGTAAACGCCCCGGCTTCAAGTAAATGCCGTACGACGTTACAAACTCGGTTAAGGTGCTCTGAATAGAGATTAGTTACTGATAGGGGCCCTTAAGAGGGCCTGGTAATGCGTTCTCTTGAAGTCTTCAGAGTGTGAAGATGTCCTAGAGCCTTGGGTGGACTCTGGTTGAGTTGTCGCTCCCGTGGTTGAGCTGTAATCACGATGTGGATAACGTCCTGCAGGTTCTGCACTTAATTGGCTCGTCTCTCTGGGTATACCGCAACAAGTTGAGTCACGGATGTAGTTAGTTGTTGGTGAAACTATCAAATCACCAGCGTAGGTATTGACAGCCGACAGAACGCACACGCGTGAAGCAAGGTAGAATGCAAATGCCACAACTGGCTTGCATGGTAAATTGCCGTGCTTAAATAGCATGCCATGCCTACTTGCACACTATTGGTTAAACGGCAAGTTTCGCTTTTTTCTCATTGGTGCAACGTAAATAAAATTGAATTTAATTTACGCAATATGTCGGCCATTAATTTGTGTCGTTACAGTTATGCTGCAGGGCACATTTACATAGGCACTTTTTAGAGGCATCTTTATATCAATACTTATAGAACTATATTTCATTTTAAATTTAATATTTAAAAAACTGTTCATTAAGATTTACCAATACATTCATTTAGCACAAGCCTTTTTGTTTTATTAAATACACAGTCAGTCAGGCGGATATTTTGGTTAGAGCAGAATTCTGTTCCATATCTATTGTTCGTGTCTTTTTATGGCCAAGCACATATACAGACAAATGATGACTTGTTACTTGATAAAACATAAATACAAACAATTTATGACTTGGCATACAGTGTACTGACATGACACCAGTAACTGTTACAAGGTAAAACACAATAGAATTTTCTGTGCCATATTTAGTGTGCGTTTCCTCATACGCACAACATAAATTTAACTACGGTATTTAACGAATCTGTTTTCTAATATAATTAAACGAACATTGGTTGCGCGGGCGGTGATAACAATTACTTTCATATGTAAGTAATTAATGGGTCAGGTGCTTATATCAAAATCACAACCTCGATTATAATAATTGTTATCACCGCCCGCGCAACCAATGTTCGTTTATTTAAATAAATGTTCATTTCAATACCACTTCCCCATGTAGTGTGATGTCTGTTCAGTAATGACAGATTGGAGATGGTTAGTTGGAACTTTTGATCTAAATGGATGCCATATGAGTTCCACCTAATGTATAAAAAATGACTAACCAACTTACATTAGTTAGTATATAACTTAATTGATGAATTGCCTTTTCTACACTATACAATTCCTAGTTTATACTGACATACTGTAAGTAATTAATGGGTCAGGTGTTTATATCAAGACCGCAACCTTGATTATAATAATTGTTATCACCACCCGCGCAACCAATATTCGTTTAACAGAAAGTAGTTTTTAGACTGGGTAAGACTTCTTGGAATTTCTGTCAATGTTCTAGCTCGAGAAGGTCTCTTATATTGGCTTAGAGGGCTCGACGCATGCCTTAGCTCTTCTTACTGTTTGGGAGAGCAAGTCCATCATATACAGACTAGGATCTGGAATTAGGTCATCACATGGCGTTAAAGACAAGTTAACCCTATTTTCGCGAGAAAGTTGAATGCATCGATTTAATGCTTGCATAAATTGTACAATGCTCTTTTTTTGAGACCAAAAAACCTGAATTTCAATCGGATTTTAACAATCAAAATACTATTGTCACATCCACAGACTGAACCAGTGGAACAACCGTGGTACGCAATCGTGTTCTGACAGGGGACAGCTATCGTCTGCTTACTAGAATATGGTAGAAATTGATACGAGGATTGTCACCGTTCTGTCTGCATAGTTTATGTCATTACGAGTTTGGGCAAGATGCCGCCAATAATATTGAAAAACTGCGCTTACTACGACCAGCTTCAGGATAAGGGCAAAATTCAAGAGCCTGATGCTTTCGTCACAGCTATTTTTAACTAGGGCTCATCTTCCTATAGCTCCGTTTCTCGCACCACCTTGACATATCCTGGCAATGGAATAACCAGTAATCACTACGCGGACTAAGCCAGACTAAGCAGATAACACAGATTTTATTCTATTATGTGCCAGCTCAAGCGATACGGAATCATTATTAGTTCAGATTAAATTGTTTCCCGATGGTTTTAATAATATACTAGATTATCCAAAGGCTGACGAGCACCATCCGCCAAGTGGTTTATATTGATTTTTTAGATGGTTTACCGTTAAAGGTGCCAAGAACACCTTCATACGAACTCCTGTAATTATAAGCAGTCATGTCACTCGCAGACCAGAAGCTGGATCTGCTATTTGAGAGGCCTGGCATAGTAACAATAACAGTGTATAGAAATCAATCCTGACGCCACTTTACGATTGTGACAATTTTGAGACCAGTTGGATAAATTATAAAAAATGAGAAAAAATAACAAGTTATTTATGCTAAATGCAGCTTCCAATTTAGTTATTGTGGCTGGAAATTATGCATTTATTCTTTAACAGTTATTTATTCTTCTTTGTGACACTGCCTAAGAAAGTAAGATTAAATATATGCAAATATTAATTAAGCATAATAGCTCAATACTTACTGAAATAAATACATCTCAGAAACCGTAGCCGGTATCCGCACTGCACTCCAAGTCTCGCGTTCAATTGCCCTGTTTAGCCCAATATTCTCTGATTTAGAACACTCATCATCAGCAGTGGAAACAGAGCTTAATCTAGTTAACTGATTGGCGATGTCTCTTAACCAGCCATACACAACAGGCCATGAAGCGTCCCTTTCAATTAGGCAATCGATGCTGCTCAAATTTTCAGAGGTATCTCGTAAAGCGTCCTTGATCGGCTCAGTCATCGGCACTGAAGTGGATGTAGTGTTTAGATTACTAGCTCTAACTGGCTTGCAACCACCAAAATCACTTGTAAATTCTATAACCGCGGATTCATTCGTAGATTTAGTGAGATCAATGAATATATTATTAGCAGTATCAGAATATTGATTACATTTAAGATTCGATGGTTGCTGGAGCGTTGAGGCTGAACGAACAGTAAAGGCATCTTGATTGGTCTGTAGCAAACGTATAAATAATCTATTTAGTATAGAAAATATTCGTTCAAATGCATAATAACTAATAAACAGTCCAAAATTTAGAATGCACTACAAAGACATATATGGCAACTATTCTGATTTTCCGTTTTACTTTTTTTTCTTTTTTATGTTAATTTTTCAATGCATACGCATTAGTGTATGTGTGCGTGTAGGGGTCATTCTCAGAACTGTAGAGTGATGTTTGAGATCAAATCATTATTGTATTGATGGATTGAGTTTTGATCGCTTTTGGCCTTTACGTGTACGAATATTTTCCCTCCTATTTCGCCTTTCGTTTTGCATTGTTCTTCAATATATATATATATATATATATATATATATATATATATATATATATATATACTATATATATATATATATAAATACATCGTAGTGGTTTTTCTACGAAAGTACAGAAACATTCAGTTACTGAAGCGTAGCCAGTCCAATACTTCCAAAACCTACTTAATCCAGCAAACATTGCAAACGGCGTGGTTAGCGATGAAGTGCCATCTTCAACTTCTTCTGCAATGAATATATAATTCCTATTTTAATAATTTACCCAGCTTTGAAAGCTCAAAAGCCGCAGCACTAATAACCTTCTAACACATTTTTTAAATTCGAAGCAATAGAGAGTCAGAATGATCTACACGAGGATATTGCCGAAAGTTTTAGGAAGGAATCAGTAAGTAAGTACTGGAAGACTGTTGTGGTGTTATACATTCAAAAACTGGTGACTAGCATCCCTTCCGAATATTGTGGTATATGTTTTCTTTGAACGGCTAACATCTAAAGTATTTCCGAAAATCAATAATAGTATCAGTCTCTGTCAACCTAGACAGAGCCAACGAAATTCATGCACTTAGTCACTTTGTCGAGTTCTGCTACCAATAACAAATGTAAACAGTCGTTATAAATCAAACAGCTACTTTATATTGTATCACGTAAGATGATATAGCAGGTCTTGCAAAATGATGTGCCGGCCAAAAGTTGATCGTCTCCATGAGGCCTACCACAATAACTGATTGGCCAGCATCCTCACTATTAGGGCCGCCTGAATATTTTGCTTTTGGCTCCGATATTGAATATTTATCATTACTTTCAGATTTTTAATTTGTTTAAACTTCAGTTTCCAATATGATCACCGCAACACTCATTGAGTGGAGGTCGGTAGTGGTGGGTGGCTTCCTACTCTCCAATACAGGGAAAATGGTGTTCTGCTATCGAAGAAGGCGAAGTCTAGAGAACAACATAAACAGCAACTTATTACAGGCTAAATTGGTATCAAAATAAAAAAAGCTAGAATTATTGAGATTAACACATGAAATGGACGGAAATGACTAAAGAAATAAAATTAGATCCAACAAAACAGGGGTTTTATTCATCCAATTAATGAGGTGCGTTAAAAGCATTCATTATGATGCCTATATATCAACATAGCTATCTCAAAGATAGTTAAATACTGTTTGTTGCGAAGAACTAATATATATGCAAGTATGTATTAGGTTTTGCGAACCTAGTAACAAATTAGTTCAGTTGTGACCAGAAGGATAAACCAAAGGCAGCATGAACGGAAAGTATAATCTCATGCACATTCGTTTCGTGCTTACTGGCGACTCATCAGTAGGAGCCGGTATTACTCCCTTTAACCACTATATATTTGGTAGAAGAATGTGGAATAATAGGACGGTACAATCTCCTAGACGAATGTGTAAACCTGTAATAGTGAAGCTAACAAAATCTGAAGTCAACGACAATGAAAAACTGGTACTAGCACCACTATGACAGATGTGTAAAACCTGCTTAATGAGTAAACTAACATAATCTGAAGTCAATAACAATATTAGATCTTCGCAACAAACAGTATTTAACCGTAATATATTGAATTAGATGATGTCATGCTTACCGCGAAATGTGATAACTGATATCGATGAAGGCCAGAGTGTATGGTTTAACTGGAGTAACAGGTGTTCGGAAATTGTTGTAATTCTAAGTTTGGGTGAACTTTAGCATAAATTTATATCCATCAAGGTTGGTATCATGTACCGACTTGGAAACCATAGTGTTAGTATCCGGTACTCATCGATTTCAAAAAAAGGTATCAGTTACTAACACAATGGCCATAGTATTAGTATCCTTTACAGACTCGGTATATATATTATATAGTGTGAGTTAGCTTTGAAGTCGTATTGTCGTTGACTTCAGATTATGTTAGCTTCACTATTACAGGTTTACACATTCGTCATATAGTGTGAGTTAGCATTGAAGACGTATTGTCGTTGACTTCAGATTATGTTAGCTTCACTATTACAGGTTTACACATTCGTCTAGGAGATTGTACCGTCCTATTATTCCACATTCTTCTACCAAATATATAGTGGTTAAAGGGCATAATACCGGCTCCTACTGATGAGTCGCCAGTAAGCACGAAACGAATGTGCATGAGATTACACTTTCCGTTCAAGCTGCCTTTGGTTTATCCTTCTGGTCACAACTGAACTAATTTGTTACTAGGTTCGCAAAGCCTAATACATACTTATCTCAAAGATACTTGATGAACGCCTAATAAGGTCGAAACCGGTCCACTTCGTGAAATTCATTTTCTACCTTTGCAATGCTCAGTTTGTAATGACAACACATATATAAGCAAACACCTTCGTAATTCAACAATTCGGTACCATTTCCAAGGTGGCATAGTGTTTGACCTACAATGCCATATCTTCAATATAAATTAAACATCGAATAAGGTAGACCAATTCCGTCCTTTATATGATTTTTTCAATTAATTACAGAATTTTGCGAGACAGGAACCCAAACAGTGCCACATTATCCACATTATCTACTGCACCGTCCCAGCCATACATCACAAGTGATGTTTTTATAATTTTTTCCTTGAGATGGAGCCTATATTTTGTCTCTTATAACCCAAAGTTCTTAATAGCCACCCGATCCATCATTATAGAACAGCAACAATGTAACCTAAGAAAACAGTATTGAATTGAAGTTTTATGGCAAGATATTGGTTATACGTGTTGTCGGATTAAGCAAAGTATTTTTTAATGGAATAAAATAAATTAATCAAGTAGACTGGTGTCGTGCTTATTGGGAACTCGCCAAATGCCTACAATAAATTTCCGCGACCGGTACACGAACTGAGGCACATTTTCTTTGGAGTCTTTTGCTCATTCATGCATATTACACTTTATTGTCTGCTATATACCTACTTCGTTAAGTGGATGAGTGCAAGACTCGGAAGAAATGTTATTACAACAACCACTAATATGTAAAAATACTGAAGATTAACTGCAATATATCTGTGAAAACAACCGATGAACAAAGAAGGATTAAAGATTAAAAGGAAGGCGGGTCTGCTCTAGAGAGAAAGGTTCACTTATAAAAACCGAAAGGAGGTTCATAAACCCGTATTTAAGGCATGCACAAGGCTAAGTAAATTAAAATGTAAGACGACATGAGCAAAACAGCTGCTCTTTAATTTTCGTTAAAAGACCTCATTTAGAAACTAAATTCGTTTCCGAAAGAGAAGACAAAATGGAGTATGATTATTAGAAAATTTATACCGTTTCACCGTTCATCACTACTCGATATCATATTGAACCTGATTTCCAATCAAGACATATAATTAACACAGGATCTCACACATGACAATTAAAATATCTCATGTTAATTGTACCGACTCGGCAACCACAGCATTGTTACTATGTATCTTTTCGACAACCATCGTGTTGTTATCAGGTAGCGACACATCAGCGATAGTGTTGGTACTTTACAGGCTTGGTATATTTATTATATATATATATATATATATATATATATATATATATATATATATATATATATATATAGTGAGTTGGCTTTGAAGTTCTCTGCAACAAACAGTATTTAACTGTTATTGGTTATAAATATTATTAAATTTAAATTAGGTTCCAACCCTAACGATTAAAATTATTTCATAAGCTAAAAATAACATGACAACTTTTCTAAAACGAGGAGATAAAGTTAAAGTTATTTTTCCTTATCAATATGAATATAATTTAACAAATAACTTATTTTAATATATCCAATAGCATATCCCAAAAATTACGCCGATCAAGAACAATAGTGTAAAAATTCTACTTACTTATCGAGCTTTTACAAAGTCCTTCTCCAACGAAAATTGTGATGTACTGCTATTTTGAACTCTGGCTATAAAACATTTTTCAAATTTTTCAATCCACTCGTTTCTTATCGACAGGCAGGGTACTTTTCGATATATTGGGGTAAATAGGTGGTGATAAAAGTGAGTAGATAAACATTTTTAGCCATAAAATCAAACAAGCACTAAACGTGAGTTGACACATTAGATTTTTCGCACTCAGTAAAAATTTACAGCAAATTGGAGCAGAATGATAGGCCAAAGTCGGCAGAAGCAAACGACACAATCACCTTTGTACACGTGTTTCGCCGTTATTTACCATTTGTCAGTAGGAGTCGGCACTAAGCCTCTGATCCACAATCACTTTGGTCGAGAAATGAGACATTTAGACGGCGCACTCTCCTAGTTGTATGTGTATAAAGCATTAGTAATGTCAGGTTTGTATAGAATTTATCAATGCGACTTCATAGTTAACTCACTTTATATATATATATATATATATATATATATATATATATATATATATATATCTTGAAACTAAATTAATAAGCATACTTTAAGTTGACTGGATAGCCAGATCATACAACATTTATTGATCAATGATATAGAGGGTTTAGTGCGTAATACCGACTACTACTGATTAGTTACTTTTAATCAAGTTTCCGATCTTGACCCATTATTTACATACATTTTTCAGTATAAACTAAGCATTGCATAGTGGAAAAGGCAATTCATCCAGTAGACCGGTTTCGTCCTTCTTGGGAATTCATCACTGGATGAATTTCCTTTTCCACACTATACTATAATTAGTTAATACTGAAAAATGTATGTAAATAATGGGTCAATTATTTATATCTAGATCGCAACCTTGATTAAAAGTAATTGTTATCACCACCAGTTCAACTAATGTTCGTTTAATTATACTACTGATTAGTTTCTAGTAAGCACAAAGCACCAATGTACTTAAGATTACACCTTTGATTTTTTTGACTTGGGTATTCCTTCTGAGTCTATTTGAACTAATCTGTTACTAGTTACGCAATACATCTGCGCAATCAATTATCTATAACTTGCATAAGTTAATAAAATTGTAGTCGAAAGTGACACAAAAGGAGATCCATCTAAGACAAGGATTGACCGCAAAATAATGTTGATATGAAATGGAAGAATGTATTCAATGCGCAGCTACAGTGGTATAAAATATGAGTTGTAGGATTTTAATTTCTGATAAAATTTCTGGCTGGTAACGAAACTTGACCAATAAGCACGAAATCTCATCCAATAAGCGAATTTCATGTTATCCTTGACTATTGTCAGCTTACATTTTATAAAAATCAACTCGTGCAATAATCTTACATGTAAACGTAAAGAGAAATCAGTCTCCCGTACAATAAGTTACAGTAGATGAATAAGCTACATTACGGACAAATAAAAACATCAAAAATAAATTACCACGATACTGGTTATTGCAAAAATAACCGATCTATGTTGTAACTAGCACAGGAATGTTTTCAGATCCTTTTTAATGGAAAATTTTCTGGACTTTGAAATCCATGAAGTCACCCATAATAACTTTATTTCAAACTGAAGGAATAAAACAATTTTTCCGATGGGTACAAATGTTAAATCAACATTCAACCACTGTAGTCTCACTTATTCACTAGCACTCGCGTATGTAATTATATCTTATTAAATGATTAGCAGTTACAGACAAAAATATGAAACGTAAGCCTTGCTACTGAAACTCCAGTTAGCAATTATGCAAATATCCAGTCATAAGCATAAATGAAACTGTTTGAATGAAATTTCACACCTGCTTTATTAGTTTACTTTTACACTTTGTGTTAAGTTGTGGACTAATGAAGGGCCACAGAAAGGAGTCTGCCGAAAAATCAACTGGGAACAATGCGTTAGTCACAACACAGATCAGGTAAAATAAAGGCATTCTCCATTGAAAACTCGACAAAAAGCAATGGCAGTTTGGAATCCAATGTGAGGTGGTAACTATACTGTGTATCATACCTTAAGCATTACTTTTATTGAGATTGATGCCCATTAGTACAGTATTAAAAGATTTTTTCAGCTGAATAAGAATTTTATACCTCTATTAACGACAAAGTTCATAAAATTCTTCCCCGTTCGAAAGCCGTAAACCAGCCAGCCGAGATGCCTATAGCTACGAACCGGCTTTATCAATAGCTGCTTAAAATCTAGTAATGAAATGTCAATTTTATATTAGCAGCTTACTCGAAGTTCAGCTAGTCGTCCCTTGCCAATTTCCAAATAGTCCGTCCAAACCTTTGCACAGCTTGCCCACTCTAAAAGTATCTCGGATCCTACTTGGCCTCCAGACGCCTCCAAAATTTGAAACTCATCGGCAAAAAGTAAAGGATCTTTAGGCACATTTTTGGTCTGCATCTTTCTTCCAAAGGCCGGTCTGTTAGGTATCTTTGCTGGTGCATCTGCTATAGCTCTGTTTACAACAAGATTGGTTGGCCTATCGTAAAAAAGTAGAAATTAAAGAAAAAAATGAAATAACCCGATTCAGCGAGAATTAAAAGGTGTGTGTTACAACAGTGTGGGATAAATTACGTTGTTTGAGGTGTAAATTTTAAATTAAGCTCGAAAAAAATTTGTGTTATTTTGAAATTGCCCACGTGTACATGTACTTTTTAATTGTTAAGTTAATGAAGATATTGATTTTTTCTGCTTTTAAACGAAAAAATTATAAATTTAGATTACAATACTATTGTTATTTATTCCAGAAGCTTTTTATTGCTGTTGTTCGATCATACAACCGCGAATAATCGTAGTTGTGTGTGGGCTGTTAAACTACACTAGGTTGAATATGCCTATTTAGAGTTTGGATTATGCTAAACTGATAATGCGCTATTGCTCTTTCTCACTTTAACAACGCACAAGCGTCACCATTAAAACCCAATAAGTCATAAGAATACGAAAACCAAGGCTCCAGCAGTAAGGTCCTGTTTCCAAAGATAAGTCAGAGTATATGGCTTTGCAGAAGTACCGGGTAATCAAAATGGTAGCCTTTCTCAATTCTAATATAATTTCGAAAATATTAATGGTGGCGAATTCTGAACAGTACCAAATGAGGACGTAAGTGCCATTTCTGCATCACAGAATGCCTTATTTATGCTGCTAAATGTATGTATATAATGGGACTGATGTTTATATCAAGATCGTAACCTTTATTTAAATAACTGTTATCACCGCCCGTGCAACCAATGTTCATTTAATTAGATTTTTTTAATTTAATACCACTTCCACAGATAGCTTAGCGCCTTTACTTTACTTTACTGCGGCTGACTCCTTTTGGAGGATAAGCCGGCTCCATTGATTTCATGGAGTTTCTTGGGAATTTGGTACAAGTGGTGTCCCCTCACCTGGTCAATAATGAAAGATTATGGTTAGTTAGGTGGAACTTTAGATCTAAAGACTTGCCACATGAGCTTCACCTAAAAGAAAGGCTAACCAAGAAACATTGCCGAATAAATCAGGTCTTATGGGAAACCTAAAGCAGTAGCCAAGGAATAAATGCATCATTTATCTTGTCGCTTTTAATGTAATAAAAGCGCAGGACTTGCCAGTTTTGTAAACAGAGCTAGTTACCGATCGTGTAAAACTTACCAATCGGATTGTGCAAATGCAGTGAGCAAAACGTTCGCAATAGGATCGTCAATTCCAGTCGCTGCTGATGTTATTAGTTCATCATCCCGCGGTAGGGCGACTTGATGATTGGAATCTTTCTGGTGTTCTTTTTTCGGCATAAGGCTTTTCGCTTTTTCAAGCTAAAGAGAAAAAGCAAGCAGTCAAGGAAATAAGATAGAATAGAATATATATAGAATACGCATTTCTGAGAAAAACAAACATTCATGCTGCATTGTTTCACTAAATTGTTGCAAAAAAGTTCTTGAGACAGGTTGGTAGAATTAAACAACAGGGGAAATTTTGACAGTCTTTCACACGAAGTGGACTATTAGGGTTCAAGTTAAATAACAAATTACATAAAATGTTACAAGGAAAATTACTCTTTGCAAAACAGACCATGGACCGAAAAAAAACTAGAACTATTCCAACCTTAGAGGGAAGAATTTTTTCTAACCAATCTGCACAAAAATTGCACAACGGACAGCAGTTCTTCAGTATGAAACATTTTACCATGTTTTTGTATAACCTGGGTTTCGTTTACACATCTAAAATGTATGTAAACAAGAAAAATTGGTATAATGGTTAATCTTCATGCAAAAGACGACGAATATATTGAAAAAATGATATAATGTCTATTCTAGACCACTGATTGGGTCAATTTTTAAAAGAGGAAATCAAACGTAACAGAGGTGTATAGGACTAGAAAAGAAATAAATTTATTTAAATATCCTATTTAATGGAATTTCGAAGAAATTAAACTGGCATTGAAAAGTATATTTAGTGCATTTTCATTTACGAACAATTAAAGAGAAACAACCGTCAACGACTACCTCAAACTTTCTCACGATTGAATTATATTTTTGTCTTGCTATTCAATATATATATATATATACTGTATATATATATATATATATATATATATATTCACAACTGGTAAGCATTGTTAGAGGAACTACAAGAATAAGGTAACTACTTAGTTCAGTTATGACCAGAAGGATAAACCAAAGGCAGCATGAACAGAAAGTATAATCTCATGTACATTCGTTTTGTGCTTACTGGCGACTCATAAGTAGGAGCCCGTAAAACGCCCTTTAACCACTATATATTTGGTCGAAGAATGTGTAATAATAGGACGGTACAATATCCTAGACGAATGTGTAAACCTGAAATAGTGAAGCTAAAATCATCTAAAGTCAACGACAATGCGACTTCAATGCTAACGCATACTATATAATATATATACCGAGTCTGTAAAGGATACTACCACTATGGCTATTGTGTCAGTAACTGATAACATTTTGAAATCGATGAGTACCGGATACTAAACTGGAGTAACAGGTGTTCGGAAATTGTTGTAATTCTCAATTTGGGTGAACTTTAGCATAAATTTATATCCATCAGGGTTGGTATCATGTACCGACTCGGAAACCATAGTGTTAGTATCCGGTACTCATCGATTTCAAAAAAGGTATCAGTTACTAACACAATAGCCATAGTGTTAGTATCCTTTACAGACTCTGTATATATATTATGTAGTGTGAGTTAGCATTGAAGTCGCATTGTCGTTGACTTTAGATTATGTTAGCTTCACTATTACAGGTTTGCACATTCGTCTAGGAGATTGTACCGTCCCATTATTCCACATTCTTCTATCAAATATATAGTGGGTAAAAGGCGTAATACCGGCTCCTACTGATGAGTTGCCAGTAAGCACGAAACGAATGTGCATGAGATTATACTTTCCGTTCATGATGTCTTTGGTTTATCCTTCTGGTCATAACTGAACTAATTTGTTACTAGGTTCGCAAAACCTAATACATACTTGCATATATATTAGGTCTTCGCAACAAACAGTATTTAAAGGTAACTACTTGGCTGTTCATTCAAACAACACGGAACACGCATGTACAATTCACTAAGCACCAGTTCTAAATTCTTTAGGTCAAGTACATAATCAGACCTATTTGTGCCACTGAGATTTGGAGGATTCATCTTGTAAATTGAATTATTCACTTTATTTTGTTAACGTAATTGCCAGTTGCGCATCTAAGGCATTAATTAATGAGGGTAAACTTTACAGGCTAAACATTTACATAATGTAAAATCCTCAGGATTCTTGTTGTGGAACGCCGATTGTGTTGGTTTGAGCACTGTTTTAAAAGGCACATTACACATCCCGTGATGTAGGCCACAAAAATATCTACTGAAAATAGATTTTACCGCAAAATGGATAGAATAACAATAATGCCGCCGAATACTACAATTCGTGATCTCGCCCACTTCATCGCGCCGTAACGTACGATCAAAAATCGTTATAAACTTCAATGGACCAAAATCCGTTCATTCTAGTCTAGCGATAAACAGTCTCCACTAAAGTCTTAATTACTTCTGACCAATTAGCAAAGGAATTTGTGGAATCCATATTGGGATGAGACCTATAACTCTGTTTTTATGTATGCATCTGCTGTGTCCACCTATGTTGGATGGTCCACGTACCCGTATGTCGTTAGTGTTTATTAATAGCGTATCGTCCAGAAGAGCCTTAATTATGCCTAATTCTGCAGGTAAATTATTCATTTGAGAAGTCAATGCCTGAATCAACGTTTCCAACACATCAGAAGACATTTTAAATGTACCACCCATGCTTTATTCTTACTCAATTATATATATAGAATTTTGCTCGCACAACGAGCATCGATTTAATAAAACAAATTTACACATTAATTAATTTATGTTCACTTCAGCTCGAAGTCTGCTTTTCTCATTGGGCTGACTGCTTCATTCTTATACGGACGCTTCTGCGAGGAATTTCTGTTGAAATAATGTCTGCCCTAGATAAGACCCTTTGTTCATTATTTGTCTTAAAGGTGGCTATTGCCACAGCATCGATGAATGTTGAACACACAATTTCAGTACTACAACTCTATTGCAGCTCTCGCAACATTTATGATTAGGTAATTCAATAAGGATACCGTTGGTTGCACAGAAATAAATATCATCAACAAGTGCATTTTTAAATCAGACTGATTTTCTACCATTAAAATTCTGGAATTTTTTTCTGCCAGTGTATAAGCGGTGAGCTAAATCAGGTTTATAATCCTAACACAAATGGCTCAACGCGAGCTCGAACAAATATCTTTCTGTCATAGATATGCATTGTGCTTCGAGTGGATCACAGACGAACAAGACAAGTTCTAGTGCCGTGTAGTCACATGTCTCTGTCCGTATCACTAAAAGCGCTAAAATAGCACTCCAAAGCATACTCATAAACTGAGCATAACGTTAAACGCTACCAACAACGACCGTTCAATTGTTCAATGTCAACACGTAAGAACAAAGCATGCAAATGCTACTGATCATTATAAGGCTACTAGTTTGTCTCTAAAATTGATCAGGAAAATATATTTTGTTTTTGCCACAGGAATTGTAAATACTCTGTCATTCTCGAAAGAGCAGTATAGGATTAAAAATAAAGGCAAAAATTAGTCAATATTGCAAAATTTGTCCATAAAGCAGAAATGTGAATATAATTCGTGCAGGTTTAAATGTTGATTAGTGACAATTTTTTGAAATAATAATAATGTGTAATTATTTAAATCATAAAAATTTTAAAAATATGACGGATTTAATCTGCAGGTAAGAAACGACTAAGCCAATAAAGAAACGATGTTTCCAAGAACTGTATTCAATCTATACACTACCGCAAATTTAACCTGCAAAATGTCATTTATAAAGACGACTCTTTTGAGTTTTTACTATATCTGTTCCTAGTTCGACCTCAGCTATCAGTGAACTCTACCAATAAAAAACTAAAATGGGAATTACTATTAGAAATATGCAAGAGAGTTGTTACTGCAAGACATTATAAAATGTCAAATAAAAAATAATTAATATTGTAACGACAAGTATAAAGCAATTAGTCGCAACACACACACTTGATCGTTAATCTTTTTCACAAGGAGATTGCCTGCAGAGAGTTGAGCCTGAAGAATACTGAGTCTTGTTTCGAAAGGCAAAAGTTCTGTCAACATTCGACCAAGAAACAGAACAGTTCTTCGGGTTGTCAAAATGCCCAATTTCGACTCGTAGTCCTGTCCTGAATCGGACCGTTCAGAAGTGGCAATGTCTCGCTGCTGTTTCTTTTTTGTATGGCTTGTAGACTGGTTTTGAGAACCACCAGATTTACCTATTTTATTATGATTTAATTAAATTTAAATTTAAAAATACTCGGTTTAACTGAGTATAATATTAATTATAAACAACTTACGACACTGATGCTTCATTACTGCATAACTATGAAATAAGTTTTCTTTATATCAACACTAAGTCGCCCATAGAAGTACATAATAATAGTATAGTATTACATTCCAGGTAGAATTGAAACGAAAACTTTACACGCACGCAATGAATGCATCTCGCAGAAAATTGGTGGAATTGTATGGCTTTAAACGATAAAATTGTTTTGATTTTGAATACAATTTGCAGTACACCTGGCTACATATTAAATTTTCCCAATAAACACGACATCAGCGTCGAGTGGATAGATTGCATTAGCTGATTTATACACTGCCAGGTGTATATTATCAAAATAAATGCAGAAATTCACAGCTCTTCTACCTAATGAAAGTGGCATGGACGCCGGGTTTGCAGTTGCACGATTACTAGGATATTCGTAAAGGTTAGAGCGAGCGACCTGCCCACTTAACACCCTAACTTAGATTAAATTTCCTGTCTCTCGACCATGCGCTTTTTGTCCTCAGACTTCTAACTTTTATACATTGCATCAAATAAAGTACAAATTATGTCATTTATATCAGATGTGATAGCTCACTTTCTCACCACATCCCGTTGTGCACATTAGATACAAACACACACATATATATATATATATATATATATATATATATATATATAAACTAGGTATTGCATTATATATATATATAGCAACATATTGAATAGCCCATGATGTCGTCGTTATTAGGCAACTTTTCAGTTGTAATCGGGATTGTTTCCGATAAACGTCAAACATAAAAGCATTTGATTAAGTCATAAATGTAATCCACTACGCTAAATAGCCACGAATTAAATTTAATTTCCAGCAGTCCATATTTTTGGTCTATGCATATATGTATAGTAAATAATGGCGAAATTAGTGGCATTTAGTAACGTAAATATTCCATTACATATTGAGAATCGATCATTGGATAAACTTCTGGTCATAATTGGAAACAAAATAGTTAATTGACATTAATCATCCATTCAACAAAGAAGAATGAAAGATTGTTCGGAACTTCACAAACCGAATCAAACATTCAAATGCCTAAATTTTCATGAATTGAATGTCGATTACTGACGTATCATTTCAAGAGCTAAAAGAATCCACAAATGGAAAAGAACTAATCAACGCATTTCGCCATTATAATGTTTGCACTGAAAAAAGCTTTTTAAAATAAGAATTCATATGCAATCAAGAAAGAGGCAAAAACCCGTTCCTAGAGTATATTGCTTACGTTTGAAGCACAAATTTCCTGGAAGAATACAATTTAAAGTTTAAATTAGATGCTGCTGTAATTGACCTAACAATCATAGAACGAATGTTGCCAAAACTGTTAGTTCTTGATATTCTGTTTTGTGGGAAACACCGAAAACAATAAGAACAACAAAACGAAGTAATGTAAACAGCATGAGCGTCAAGGAATCCTCAATTTGGTAAATAGGGGTAAGCTTTGAAGTCTTTAATGCACAAACAAATTTTAAAGACGATTCACAAATATAATGGTCCTTCGAGAAACTATAATGTACTACTATACAAAGATAAATGGCAACCGTAAATTTATTAGAGTAGAAGATTGAGCGAAAATAAACTAAAAAAGATGGTAACAAGCTTTAACACAACTTGAATTGCACAAAAACCAATCAACAGAGCAAAAAGTCATATTAAAAGTAACGAAAAGGCATTAAATATATTGTATTATGCTAGAGCGATTCATATAATTCGATAGCAAAACTGTTTAAATCATCTTTCTATTATGTGTAAAGTGTAGAATTGAAAGTAAAACGTTTTGCCAACCAAGACAATTACGACGTTCTCGTCGGTTCCACAGAAAAATGATGTCACAGGACGCGCTGGCGTGTATCAGCAAATAGGAAAGTTATGCTGAATACAAAGTAGAATCATCACCATCATGTACGCAGTGGATTCTCGCCAACAGGACTATACCTCCCATGGTCCAGCATTCAGTCCTATAACTCATAAACTACACAAAATATCGGAATGCCGACAATTTTTAAAAATGCTTATGGTTGGGAAGTTTTTCCATTTTCACAGAATTACACGAACATTAGACAGACTACAAATTCAAATTTATTCATCTCTGTATTACTCTTTCAATTTAAAAAAAATAAATAATAAAGTTATGTTCAATTGATAGGCATTCAATATAAAAAAGTCTGATTATAAAACTTTAAAAACTGTCTAAATTCAGAAATAAATATTGGGCATTACTTACACTACACCAAAAAGATTACGTAAGTGTATAATATGGTGATGCTTTACTGACGTATAAGCATTAGATTCTTAGTTAGGCGTAGTTTTTAAATGGAAATTATCGCAAATTGCAAGGGGGAGCGGCGCGAAGTAGAAACAATGAGTCTGAAATTTAAATTCACTTGCTTTGTATAAATCCAGAAACATTGAAATGATACGAGTATAGCCTAATGCATCATGAAGCATCTCAAGCCATCGAACCAAGTCATTTAGAATCAGTAGAGCTAAGCGAAGTCAATGTGAACTACGTCTAATAACGTTTACACACACACTTTTTATGTTTACTGGCTGTTCTGAATCACAGTAACAAGCACAGCAAACGGGCAGAATGATTAGACAAGTCAGAAGAAAGAGTTGCCTAAAATATTAGGCTTTATTCATCATATAATGCAGATATACATGCTAAAAGACAAAACAAAACATGTTAGTATACGAACGGTGTTAATATAAATGTGTGTACAAATAAACAAACATATCACTGGCTACTAATCATATTGAGCAGATACTACGTCTTATAAACACATTCCATATTACTTAACTATATAGTGATTTAGAGGCTTATATCCGGCTTCAACAGATAAATAACCAACAAACATGAAATGCACTAGTCAACCTTATTAACAAGCTGACGTTCTGCATATCCTCTTAATCCTATATGAACGAACGTGTTATGAGATAAGACCTGACTAAAAAATTTAAAATTATAATGTTGTTTTGAAATCAAACAAACAATTTACCTAAAAGTAGCTTAGTCCACCATATGCTGTAATCAAATCCAGTCAATCTCGCGTCCTCTTGAGCTAACTGTCTGCTTAACAAAAATGCAGCAAGTATGCGAATTTCAGACTGGCATTCCAGACTGCTGTCATCGTTTTCCATATCCATCTCCTCTTCATAATAATTACTCTCAGAGATTTCAGTTGCTATCTCGTAAAGTTCCTCAAGATCAAAGTGGTCGCTTTTTTCCTAGCAAAATTTAAATATATTAAATGCAAATATAATGCCAGAATATTGGAGTTTTTGAAGAGACAAGCTAACAGTAGCTCATCTACTACCTTAATCGAATTCACTTTATGCTTTGGATCATTATTACCTAGCTTTTTGCTCCCCATTCTCACCCTATTTAAATACTTCGTCACTTTTTAGCTTTTGTCACTGTTATCCTAAATGTCTAGCAGGTCTCTGTGCTCGCAAACTCATCTTTTGACTCCTTATTTAAACACATGCAAATTAAGAAACGCATAAATCATCTAGTCTCAGGTACATTTATTCATATATAAATACAAACATTCCCATATTTATAAATTTATATTCGGTTGCCTTCATACACATACATACATTAATACAGGCATACATGCATACATACACACAGGGTTGAATTCAAAAATACATACACACATGCATGAATACATACATACAGACATACAAAATTTCATAAATACAAAAACATATGCATGCGTACATACACAAACTAAAATCTATTTATTCCACACAAGTGATTCTCGAAAAGCCTATGTCAATGTGTGAAAAATTAACCGCGCCCTTTCCTTGGACATCGACTTTCGCTAGATTTCTGCAACTTTACTAATCTACATTACCAATAATTTCAGTGGTCAAAAGTAAAATAATTTTGTAAAACTGGATTAACCGAAATTACCTGATCTGCGTTTTGACTAACGCAGGTAGTTTTCCAGTAGTGTTCTTTAATAAAATATTTCGGCTGACTTTATAGACAGCCTTCTTCAGTTGGTCCATTCTCACCAGTTTAAAAAAACCAAACTATTGAAGGAAACCGGGCATTGTTGGACATTCACAATAATTCGTAATGGATTACCAGGCTTGTGCACTTTATTTAAACTATACAATCTGGGTGCAGCTGTATCTCTTTTTATGAGAATGTTACCGTGCGTTGAATCCAATTCATCACTAACAATCATATTATTGATTAATAATTTTACTTGCTCTTGTAACCTATCCGTGGGGTCTTTGGTTATTTTCTTGTATATTTCTGCATTATTTAGCTGTTCTAACATTTTATTATTATAATTGAATTGACTCATCTGAACGGTAGCTTTTCCTTTATCCGATTTTAGACTGAAATAATAATTTTGTACTTAATCCCTTATGAGACGTTTAATTTCAAAGTAAGGCTTAAATTTATCCTCTTGGTGTGTTAAAACCATTGAGGCAACGTCTAATTCAAATTTCACCCTATCCTTGTCTGGAAGAAGTTGTACCGTTTTGACAGCCTCTGTGATTACCTCGTTTCTAACCCCTTTTTCATTAGGAATAGCCATGTTTAAAACACGGTTAAGTAGTTCAAGTCGATTCCACTTATGATCCACTGTTGATACGTTTATTATTCTGTTAGTCACAATTAAATTACTACTTTGAAGGAGTTGCATTGATGCGCACCTGGAATAATTTTAATTACCTGATCTGCGTTTTGACTAACGCAGCTTTCATTGTTCCAGTAATTTTCTTTCATCAATATATTTCGGCCAAGATTACCGTAGGCCTTCATCAGTTGTATTTCACGAAACAAATGAAGCTTCATTTGTTTCGTGAAATGCAACTGATGAAGGCCTACGGTAAGCTTGGCCGAAATATATTGATGAAAGAAAATTACTGGAACAATGAAAGCTGCGTTAGTCAAAACGCAGATCAGGTAAATTACTACTTTCTTGGGGCCTATAAATTCCTAAATCGGCTAGTTTTCTATTATGTCTAATTCTGACTTTTTTATTTCTCTATTACGGGCTATATCATTTAAACCCTCAATGCATTTACAATTATCTGCGTGCAAAAAGAGAAGTTAACATCGATCTTAGTTTAGTTTTTTTCTTAATAAGTATAATTTTATGTTTAATTTATGTTTTCATAATATTTAGACAAAGGTTATGCTTAAGAGACATGCCATGCCCATTTATCTTAAAATTGAATTTAAAATGAAAACATTTAGGAATAAAAACATGTTTTAAACAAAATTTAAAAAGGAAATATTTGACTCTTGCCTCACGATTAGTTTTTTTCGTTCAGTGTATTTGTTTTATTATTTGACGGCGTCTTAGTTATAATGCCATGCTAAACGTTGTTTAAAAGTAAAATAATTTTGCAAAACTGGATAAATAGAAATTACCCGATGTGTGTTTTGACTAACGCAGAAAATTTTCTTTCGTCAACAAAATATTTCGGCTGTCTATATCGACAGCCGAAATATTTTTTTTGCGGAAAGAAACTACTGGAAGACTACCTGCGTTAGTCAAAACGCAAATCATGTAATAATGTTAATGGTTATCGGCCACAAGCACGCTGTTTTGTCGGTTCTGCGGTTCCAACGAATTTTTCTGGTAGTCTAGTATACCGATCTAATATTAAGCTTTCCTATAAATTGCATAAGACAGGACATTCGACGCTTCTTAAATACCTGCAACACTAATGGAAAAGCAATTAGAAAAGAGCTTTAGGTTGTTGGCTCCTAAATTTTCCTCCAGGTAAATGCATCTTGAGGCTCATCGGACAGTGGAATAAATTCAATCGAGCTAATGCATCGATTAACTTACTTACTTTACTTTACTGCGGCTGACTCCTTTTGGAGGATAAGCCGGCTCCATGTGACATTTCATGGAGTTTCTTGGGAATTTGGTACAAGCGGTGTCCCCTCACCACTCGGCTTTTTGATCGAGGACGCACCTCTAGCCTTTGCACATCCAAGCGCAGTCTGCAAGGCAGCAGTAAGTTGCATGGTTGCCGGTGGCTGTTGAGAGCTCATTCGCCATTCGGAAGTACGGGGTACTGTCCAGGAGTCCATGTAATCATGTGGCTGTTGAACCCTTTTGTGGCGGGGAACACACGCCGAGTCATGGTGCCGTCGTCAGGCTCATGTGGTATTTTATAGGAGATCCGATTGCCGGTCGGAAATCCACCACCGCCATAGCCCCGTTAGCCCATGTACGATCGGCCATCGAGACATGGTTGACACCGTCGTACCACGTTGAGGAGGGGATGGACTTTACGACGATTAACAATGATTTTGTTTGAAAAATTTAGTCACAGACCACGTTGAATAAACACTGTCTAAACATCAGCAACATTTGATAGAGGAGCAAGGCGGCCCCAATAACCACTCCCCTCTTCGTGTAGCGCCATTACCAGAAAATCAAACTGTCTTGGCGTCAGGGAATTGAGCCAGGTAGAGACGATGGCGTAAGCCACTGAAGTCTCAAAAAATGCAGTTGATACAGACTGCAAGCCGAGTATTCATGTCATCACAAAACCAAGCTTACTGAAGCACTTTACGAGCTATTAAGTCGGCATGGATTAGAAAATTACACGATACTCAATTGTGACGCGAATTTTAAAGATATAACTGCTACCTGAAAACAAATGCACATAACATATTTGTTCGGCTTATTTGCATGATGGTTAGGATCCACGAAACATATAAACTTTCGTATGTAAATCACCGTTTTCTCCACGTTCGTACATTTTTTTCATCCAATGCATCATTTTCTGTCAGTCTTGGTCGAGAAGTCAGAACATTAAAATTGGAATTTGATAGCAGATGTTTCACTGTCAAACTGTCGGCGCCCAGTATTGCAGAAATGTTCCCATCAGTGGAGGCTTTGATCGAATTAGTGCTTGCTCTCTGACAACGAAAAGAAAGAAGATCAATCACTGTCCTCAATTTATCAGCGCTGCTTTTTTTCACATCCGACATTAAAAAAGATCTTAAATCAGATTGAAAAGTGGCCGGGTACAGTGCTGATAAAATCAAGTGATGTATAATTTCTATTAAAAAGAAGAAAAAGCAAAGTACAAAGCCAACGCTCTAAAATAAGTGCATAACTAGACCTAATTTACTAATTTTCAATAAGTTTGTAGCAGCTTTTATTCGAGTTGCACAAATTAAGGAGTGCATACATTTCCTTACAAACAGAAAAGAAAATATATAAACTTTTAACTCACTAAAGTTTGCATATTTGCACTAAACAACTATCTAGGTTTTAGATCAGATTCCAAAAAACAAAACAGCTGTCATTTACACACGATGAAACAGTTTTTAGATTAGTTACGTAAATGATTGGTATTGGCTAGAATGACTTGAACAACCGATATATATATATATATATATATATATATATATATATATAAGAAGCAAACTCAAAGCCAGTTTAAACGACAGAGAAATTTCCGGTGCCAAGGTAATACAATTACTGATGGGTTCATAGCACTCCCAAATCTTCAGTAGAAAAGGACCTATAGGAATGGAAACATCGATAATGAATATCGTAAGAAAATGTAATCATGCTTTAAAATATGTTAAGCCCGATAAAACCCAATATATTAGCAAGGTTAAGGTAATAGCCAACTCCAATATATGCAGGCAAATAAAATCAGTAGCATCAAAATACAATTTAAGACCAAATTTAGAACAATCCTTTATACTTGGAATTAGACTTTCAGATTTAAGGAAGAAAACTGAACCGTTAGACAAATGAGGAGTATTAACCCTGGTATGATTTTTCAACCAATTGATTCATATTTTCGTATCTCCCTTCTAGAAGTGATGTCATCTATAGTTACTTCACCTATCCATTTAGGGTAAAAAGAGGAATTGGCATTACTGTAATGAACCTAAACCTGAATGTATTTTTATTAATCAAAATACCGTACAGTTATAAGCACACAAACACATACATGACGTACGCTTATCTAGAGAAACGTCATATAATTTTGAGATCACCTAAGCTTCACTTACTTGAGCGTACAAGTGATAGCAATTATATTTTACTGAGTACTTTACAGCTACAGACACAAACAAATACATGACGCATGCTTATCTAACGAAAAGTCGGGTGTTAATATGAGTACTGAAAGATTAAATAAAATCGTTTAGACGTAAATCAACACCTTTCTTAATACTTACCAACTGTGTGATGCCATCAGCTTACCATTCAATAAGAGGTCCGAAAGATGGTTCCGAAATATCTCGAGTAAAAATTTGGCTAGAGAATGTTAAAATATGTTTTTATGATAAGAATAAGATTTTAAATCAATTCCCTGTTGCACAAAACCTTTATTTTATAACTATCTTCAGCAGATACCATTAAGTTGATGCTCAAGTTTACACTTATTGCGTTTTTTAAGTCGACTGTAGGTTCCGTGCCTACGTAGATACAAAGCACACCATCGATCCAGGCTATTACTGACTTTTACTTTAATAATGCATAGATAACCCATTTGACGCATTACATTTTAAAAGATGATTTTTTTAAATTATCGATATATGGTTAAATTTCTAGAGCATTAACTTAAGTGCATAAAATTGAAACCCCGCCACATATTATAGAAAACAAATATTACGTTTACGATTTTACTGCATCTTTTTACTAAAGAAAAAAACGAAAGCATATTTTAAATAAAACAGTACAGTCATTTATAATAAAGGTTGCGATCTTGATATAAAAACCTGACCCATGAGGTACATACGTTACATATAAGCTAAACCTCTCTATGAAATAAGTTGAAACATTTGAATGTAGACGCTGTCGTAGAAGTTCATACCTGAAAATAATTGTCTTTTGTAACTAAAATTAAGTATTTAATTGTTTAACGAATGCAATTATTCAGTTCACTTTGGAATATAAATTTTTTACCTTAAGCTTTCAATTCTTACTGGAAGTTCGTCTAGATAAGTATAATATCGGTAAAGTTCAGAAAAGCTGAGTGAAAGGGTCGATTTAAAAATATATATCATTTACACTGATATTACATGAAGATCTTACAGATAAGCTGTAACAAACCATAGCGCAATCAGTTAACTAATTTAGACAAAGCGCTCATACAGCTTACTTGTTAAGCCATGAACAGCTGATTCACAGAATACAATCATTATAGAAACCAGCGCAAGGAGAACAATCCAATCGAGATGTGCCGCTAATACTGGATTACCATCTAGTAATAATAAGCAAAATATACAATGAGAAATTGAAGATTATATGATTGCTTCAGACACGTAATGTTCGCATTATTAAAAACACACAAAAAAGTTTTTCTTATGAGACCAATATTAACAATGGTCAATTCTCCGATTCATGCATTGGCTAAATGGTTAATTCGTATACCGAAACCACTGCACGAACTAATAGGTAATTATTCAGTTGCCGATTCTTTTCAGCGTTCTAACAGAATTCAAGATATAAATGTTAAGAACAAGTTTACGGTGTCTATCGATGTTACGTCTTTGATTACAAATGTTCCAATTGACGAATCCATTGGCATTATAATTCAAGCTGTAGATCAAGACATATTACCATCCCCGTTGCCAGGTGACACTCTACGCAAGCTTATTTTATTCTGCACAAAACACGTATAGCTTCGTTTTAACGGAAGCGTCTACAAACAAACTGAATGTGTGGCAATTGAGTGCCCGCTAAAACTAGTACTGGCTGAGATATTGCTAGACCATCTGGAAAACACGTCATTAATGAGTGACAAGTAAATGTACTCAATACTTACGGTACATAACAGTTAAACACTGTTTGTTGCGGAGAACTAATATATATGCAAGTATGTATTAGGTGTTGCGAACCTAGTAACAAATTAGTTCAGTCGTGACCAGAAGGATAAATCAAAGGCAGCATGAACGGAAAGCATAATCTCATGCACAATCGTTTCGTGTTTTCTGGCAACTCATCAGTAGAAACAGGTATTACGCCCTTTAACCACTATATATTTTGGTCAAGAATGTGGGATAATAGGACGGTACAATCTCCTAGACGAATGTGTAAATCTGAAATAGTGAAGCTAACATCATGTAGTCTACGACAATGCGACTTCAACGCTAACTCACATTATAATATATATACCGAGTCTGTACGGTACATGGATTATATTGTCCTTGTCCTTAAGAACAGGTCAAAATCACGAACATTGCTTCAGTTTCAACAAAACGCATAAGAATATTGGTTTCACGTCAGAGAACGTGAAAGGTGATTGTCAGCCTTTCTTAGATGTACTACCAGAGAAAAATACTAATGGTAAATTAAATAGAACGTTTTACCATAAACCAACCTGGTCTGCATAGCATTTGCATTACAGCAGTTTTTTTCCGTCTCAATATAAATTATCAACAATTCGTGACCGTTTTTCAAGAAATGACACGTTGGTTAGTTTACATTCAAAAGACAACAAATATACTAAAGCAATAATCGATTAAGTGCCAAATGGCTATCCTTGACAATTAATTGAATAATTTATTAAAAGTCAACAGAAGAAGACGTTTTGAGGACAATAAAAGACAAGTCTACCTGAACATCCTATTTAATGGGGATGCAGTTTCTTGAATAGCATAAAATAAAGTTGAAGGTCATTAACACGCACAATAATTCAGCTAAACTACGAATGTTATTTAAGATAAAACACTTGCCTCCACCAGTAATCGAGTAGAAACAACGATTTATGTCGAAATCAAATTTTATTTGCCAATACACATGCGACAGTTGCGAAAGCCGATAGACCAGGCCGTTAATTACTCGAATAAGAAAATATCGTAACTTGAACATTTGTTTTAAAATAAATGATTAATACACATCTGAAATTGCGCAACACAGTTGAAAATTCACACGTATGTTCGCCCGACGTATCATCTTAGACAATTACTAAATGCAATAACAAAAAGGAGCTAGTCATATACGAAGCTTTATGGATAAACAAATTGTAGCCGGATTTATGCAAGCAAAAGCATGTTCAGGGATTGAGCTTGAATTGGAGACGGTGCACGTAACTGATTGGTTATTTCCTTATTTCACACTCTCTCCAGGTTTACATTTGTCCAATTTGTTTGGCCTTTCAATTTAAATATAAAGAGATTAATTTTAAGCAATATATTACAGATCGTATCACACTCACCATTTTCCAGTGTTTCATCTTGAATACCGAAAAGGAAATCCGCGTCGTTAAACTCATTCAGATTATTATCTGGAGATTTGAGCGATGTTCCACGTATAATCATCCAAAATATGCAGACAAGAAGACTATCCGTGTCTAAAGCGGATGCAATCTGAAAAGAAATCCAAAACATATAGCACTATCAGCAAACCTAATTAAGATAAAGACCTAAAGGCTTAAACTCCCTAATAGCTGAAACATTAAAAAATGACAGTCGGTTGCTACTTGTGCTCCAACAATATCCGAAATAATGTCGAGGCATAGTTGAGATAGTTCTAAGATTTGACACCCCCGTTAATTTTAATCTTAAAAGGTAAATCAACAGTAAAAAAACTTAGAGTTTACAGTATATTCAGCGTATTTAAAACACATGCTGAAAATGTCACCCGTAAATTTGCGAGATTCAAACAAGTACAGATAGTCATTTATCCCACATCAAAGTTTAAAGAATTAATTGCGGCTAGAAGAGAAAATAGACCAGGTCACAACCACTGGTCTCTATAGAAATCAGTAAAGACTAACTTTACGCCTATGTAAATCTGAAAACGAGAAATATGCTCCAATACTAAGACAAACTCACCAATCGCCCATATCATAAATTCCGTATGAGAAATGTTTATAATGAGGCAATTGATATAACTTATTGTTGAGTTAGTCATTCTTCCCTTCAGAATAATCAATTTACAGTTTAGTTTAAAAACATTTCGTGCATCAACTATGACGGAAAAAAGACCGTACACTACTGCCTTTTCTTAACTAAATGAAAAAATATTGGTGCCTTAGTTAATAGAAGGATTTTGTACCAACATAAACATAGCGACAAGATTTTCCCCCAAGAAGCACGTCATTTTATTTCAGCATTGAATTAATAGTTTTTAGATAATAGTTATCTACAGGCCAGAAAAATAAGTTACCATAAAGATAAATAAATTACATACATGCCCCACACACAATTTAATAATTTTTAAGCAGGTCCCTTATACGAATATCTCTAGATATTATTACCTTAAGTTATTGTAATCAACGGGAAAACGAAACATCAACTAAATCTGCTTTAATTATTTCTTTATTAAAATATACAGTGCCTACCACTTGGCAAGCGGTAATTTTTTCATTTTGAATGGATGAACATTCCGGAAATATCTATTCTCCTCTTCCGGTGGGCTCAAGCTAATCAACCCGAGATTGGTAGTATGAACCTTGCCGGGTCAAAAAAGGACACAGACATCATCCCATTTCATGTGAAGCCTCGAGTTTGGTCTAACTGCGCAGTAACTTTTTTTGTGAAATGTGTAGTTACGGAATGAGAGCAAGCGTTCCAGACGTGAAGGGCAAGTTTCAGCTGCTGAAGGAAACTTTGGCCACTGGGATCTGGGCAGATAATGCTCATCAGCCTTGGTTGGCTGACTATCTAGAAAGAAAATTTCGAATACAAACCATCACTAGGAATGGGCGACCTAGTGTTCTTTTACAGTCCATATATAACAATGATATACACAACTTACAATGATTACATACTGCATCGGCCGTTGCGCAATCTAACGATAACACTCCTTTAGACACTATGAATATGATTGGTGCAGATCATAACACTGAGCCAAATATCGAAAATGGTTCTGGTAGACGGTCATTCATAAAACATAGGTTAGGTTGTAACGTAGGCGCATTTAATGTGCGAACATTAAAACAACTTGGACAACAGGAATTTCTTGCTCGAAAGTTGGATAAATTATAAATCCACATGTTGCGTGTCCGAAACCAGATACAGTATCCTACGTGCATTACAGAACTGGTTGCACCATCCCTATCTACGCGCTATTGGCTTCAAACACCTGGTTACATAGAGCTCTCTCAAGCCGGTAAATGGGGCGTTGGTATTGTCCTTAGCGCACGAGCTGAAGCTTGCTTAATTGAATGGATCCCTTTAAATATTCGACTGTGCGTGGCACGTTTAAATACATCAACAAAAATCAAAGCAAAAAACCGTTATCAATGTTGCCTCTTCAGTGTATCTGCATATGCTCCTACCGATTGCAGCACAGAAAAAGACAAGGACGCTTTTAACTCAGAATTAAGCCTCTTACTAAGTAGAGAACGAAGTTCAGATATAGTCCTGGTTATGGGTGACATGAATGCTCAAGTTGGGCACTTAAGTAACACAGAATTTCATTTAGGTGGAAGATACACTTAAAGCTCGACGCGCAACGATAAGAGTGAACGGCTTTTGGATAGCTCCGCTGAACATAGATTTTATTTAAGTAGTAAGAACTTCAGACGTAGTGTTTAAAATTGCGTTACATGGCGTCCTCCAGCACCCGGACAACGGTGGACTAAATAAGATCATGTAGCAATTAGTTCTAGATGGCGTGGTTGCATTCAGGATTGTCGTTCTTTTTGAAACACTTATGTCGACTCAGTCCATGCACTTATCCGTTGTAGATTTGCACTAAAATTTTCCGTGAAAATAATCAGGAATAAACCCCAAATTGATGTAGGCTCGAACAACCGTCCTTATGACAATATTCTAAATTCAATTATGCACACTGCAGGTACTACTTTATGTGGCATTGCAAGCCTCCGTGGAAATAATCATTGGCTCTCTGTAAAATCTATGGAGATACTGGAAACAAGGCGCCAGATTCCACCTGGCGTGACTCATAATAATACTCGTCTCCATATAAGACGCCAAATTAAGCGCAGTTTAAAAGTCGATCTTGAAAACTTTTGGACTAGAAAGGCTGAAGAAATGGAAGCTTTCGCGTCAAGTAATAGTCGCAGTTTGTTCCAACTTATCCGCGCAACAAGCCCAAGAAAATTAAAAGTTAGTGTAACTATAAATGATAGTAACAACCATTTAATAACCGATAAAATAAGTCGTCTTTACAGGTGGGCTGAACACTTCATAGATCAATTTTCTTGGGCACCCGAGTCAGTTCCAATTCCCGAAAGCATGTCTGCATCAGTGTGGAATGTTCGCCTCGAAGAATCACCCGAGTTAGAAGTACGCGATGCAATCCTCTCTCAAACGCCGCAGGCCCTGACAATTTGCTTCCAGGATTGTCTAAGGACGTTGGCAATATAATTTCAGGAGCGTGAACTTAAATTTTTCATACTGTATGGAATGAGGAAACTGTACTACTTGACTGGAATGAGTCGACCATCATTCTCATCTTCAAAAAAGCCAATCGTAATTCATGCGATAACCATCGTGGTATAAGTTTGACTCCAGTCGTATCTAGGTTATTTGCTTCGATTATCCTACGTCGTCTTAGCGCTTCACGTGAATCACATACAAGAGAACAGGCCGGATTCCGCGCAGGACGAGGTTGTGTATATAATATTTTTACGTTAAGGAAAGTTCTCGAACAGAGACATTTATATCACCGTCACACAATAGCCTCTTTCTAGACTTCAAGGATGCATTTTCATAGCTTGTCTAAAAGCGGCGTGTCAACAAAATTTGTTAATATTATACGAGCTCTCTACAAAAATACTTCTGGTCACGTTAAGATCTACAACAAATTAACGCTTAACTTTATATCCAGCAGTGGCGTTCGTCAAGGATGTCCACTCTCCCTTTTTTGTTTAATTTTGTAATCGAAGCTATTATGAATGACACTCTTCCACACATTCAGGATGAATGTGTTCTCCCGGGCGGAAAACTAGTCGATCTTGACTATGCAGACGACATCGTGCCATTATTCGACAATCTGGATGCTGCCCAGGCTACCTTGAATAGATTAACTGACGTTCTTCCGTCTGTCGGTATGAAATTCGCACCCTCTAAATGTAAGATACTATCACAGGTTCACCCACCACTCACTCCAAAGTTGTGACTGAGGAATGAATATCTAGACATAGTCGACAGGTTTACATATCTTGGGAGATCTATCAATAACGTAGGCAATATGTCCGCCGAGGTGAGAATATGGATCGCGAAAGCTATAGTTGCTTTGTCGAGCCTTCGTCATTTATGGAGAAACGCGAATATTTCACTTTGCCTTAAAGGTCGTGTTTACAATGCATCTCTACGCGCAATCCAACTATACGCTGGTGAAACTTGGCCTCTCAGAGTTGATGACTTGTAACGCTTACATCGTTGTTTAAGAAGTATAGCACATGTTGGTTACCAACAAAGAATGACTAACGTTGACATCTGCCAAAAAATGTTCCTCGTTAGAAAACCGAATAAGGCTCCATCAACTTCGTTGGCTCGGTCACGTTTTGCGTATGCCCTCATTTCGATTGTTCGTCATATACTCGCGACTACTAAACAAGAAAATGGACAAACATTGGATCAATTTGTTCAGATTCTGAAATCGTTAGCTAGGCAGTTCAATTTCAAACCAACTACGGCCGAGGAAAATCGAGACGATGCTCTGCGCAATGCCTTCATTAATGTAATCCAGTCCAATTCAGTCAGACAACGTCTCTTAGAACACAACTCACTTAATTTTCAAGCGGCTTTTGATCAAGCACGTGGTCTCGAAATGGCGGAAAGGCAATCATTATCATATCAAAACTGTTTGAATTCTGCACACACTGCAACGGTTCAGCCACTCTGTCCTTCATCAACCTCCGATAAATCTACAGATAATCTTGTTGCTGCTGTTAAACAAAAACATGACTTTTGTGGGTACGATTATCATTTAAGATGGAAATGTCCGGCCAGAAACACCTTCTGTAAAAGTTGTGGAAACAAAGGACATTTTCAAAAGGTATGTCGCTCTAAGAATCACCGCCCAGTGGTTTCGACGCTTCATCCTACCATATCTGCAACTGTATTAGCTGCTGCTCCTGATTGTCTCACCAAATGTGTAATAAATCTAGAAGTCAATAACATAAATTGTCATGCTCTCGTTGATACAGGCAGTTCCTGTAGTTATGTTTCAGAAGCCTTCGTTTTGAAAAATAATTGGAAAATTCACTCCTCACGAGAAACAATAACCATGGCGTCTAGCTCATTATCGAGTCATACCAAAGGCCATTGTTTTGTGTCGATTCAATACAAATCATGTGTTTATAAAATATCAAGCTATCTATACTTTCTGATCTTTGTACTGACGTACTCCTCGGTCATGACTTCCTTGGATTGCATAAAAGTGTAAATATCTCTTTTGGTGGTCATAAATCGTCATTCACCGTCTGTTTACTGAAACCTGCATCTGTTACGTCCCCGCCTCTTTTCCACCATTTAACTGCTAACTGGAGGCCTATTGCTACGAAATCAAGAAGGTACAATCGAATGGATGAAATATTTATCCGGGATGAAATAAACAGATTAGTTTCTGATGGCATTATCGAACCTTCAACATCCCCGTGGAGAGCACAAGTTCTCGTGGTATCGAATGAGAATCACAAGAAACGTATGGTTGTGGACTACAGCCAAACGGTCAACAAATTCACACTCTTAGACGCCTATCCTTTGCCGAAAATAGACCAAATGGCTGAAACCATTTCAAAATATCATATATTCAGCACTTTGGATCTCAAAAGCGCTTACCACCAAATACCTATCCAAGAACATGAAAAGGTATTTACTGCTTTCGAAGCGTGTGGACGCTTGTTTCAATTCCGTCGCATTCCCTTCGGAGTGACGAATGGTGTCTCATGTTTCCAAAGAACTATGGATCATATAATCGCACAGGAACATCTCACAGATACATTTGTCTATGTGGACAATGTGACAGTTTGCGGGAGAGATACGCTTGAACACGAAACAAATCTCAACAAATTTCTTAATGCCGCTAAAAAATATGGATTGACCTTAAATGAATCAAAGAGCATTTTCGCAGCTAAAGAAATTACTCTCCTTGGTTTTCAAATATCGAATGGAAAAATTAAACCTGATCCTGACCGATTAAAGCCTTTACAAGATCTCCCACCACCGTCGAATGTGCAATCGCAACAAAGAATTGTGGGATTTTTCGCTTATTATTCGCCGTGGATCTCCAACTTCTCCGATAAAATTCACTCACTCGTTCATAATCGAACTTTTCCTTTGCCCGTCTCTGTGAAACAAAATTTCGATGATCTTAAAAAAGAATTAGCCGTAGCAACTCTAGCTTCTATTCGTTGTGATATTCCGTTTGTCGTCGAAACTGATGCTTCGGACGTAGCTATTGCTGCCACTTTGAACCAAGATGGAAGACCCGTGGCGTTTTTCTCTCGGACGTTGACGCCATCTGAAAAACATCACTCAGCTGTTGAAAAAGAAGCCTATGCCGTGGTTGAAGCTATTCGAAAATGGAGGCATTTACTTTTGGGTAATCATTTCAAACTTGTCACTGATCAAAGATCTGTTTCCTTTATTTTTGGCAATCAAAATCGAGGAAGAGTGAAGAACGATAAAATTTTGCGCTGGAAAATGGAATTATCACCTTACAGCTTCGATGTTGTCTATAGACCCGGAAAAGATAACAAAGCAACAGATGCACTAAGTCGATCCTGTTGTGGTGCGCTTCTAAATGGACTGGATTTAAAATAAATACATGATTCCCTTTGTCATCCTGGAATTTCTCGTATGCTCCACTTTGTGAAATCTCGTAATTTACCATATTCTATTGATGAAATTCGAAAAATGACCTTGAGTTGTGAAGTGTGCTCTGAAATCAAGCCCAGATTTCCTTCGGCAATTCAAGGCCAATTAATCAAAGCTACCCAACCGTTTGAGCGGTTATCTATGGATTTTAAAGGACCTCTTCCTTCATCAACTCGTAATCGTTATCTACTGACGGTCATCGATGAATATTCTCGATTTCCCTTTGCATTTGCTTGTCCTGACCTTAGCAGTCACACCGTCATACTTCACCTGTGTCAAATATTCGCAATGTTTGGGATGCCTTCGTACATTCACTCAGACAGAGGTTCTTCCTTCATGTCGACCGAGGTACAAAATTTTCTTCGGGAAAAAGGTATAGCTTCGAGTAGAACGACTCCTTATAATCCCAAAGGAAATGGACAGGTAGAAAGAATGAATGGTACCTTATGGAAATCGATCCTTCTCACTCTCAGATCAAAAAGGCTTTCAGTTGAAAACTGGGAATGCGTGCTGCTGGACGCATTACATTCAATCCGTTCATTATTGTGCACATCTACCAACGAAACCCCTCACGAGCGTCTTTTTCGACACAATAGAAGGTCGACTTTTGGTACCATTCTCCCAACCTGGCTTACTGTTCCTGGCAAAGTTTTACTCAAGAAGAATGATAGAGTATCTAAATATGACCCCACTGTGGAAGAAGTTGAACTAATTCATTGCAATCCTAACTATGCGCATGTTCGTTTTCCTGATGGAAGAGAAGATACAGTATCTATCCGTCAATTAGCCCCGAAAGGCTCCGACGCACTGATGAATGAAGCTGGAACTAATATGGGACTCTGTGAAAATGAACCGGTTGTTGCTGATGAACAAACCTCCTATAATGACGATACCGATATTGATAATGTTAAGGCAAATGGTGAATCTACGGATAACTCAAATGCTCGTGACCTATCAGAGAATCTCGAAAACCTTATCAATCAACAACAACGTGTTCATCTTTATAACTTACGAAGTGGAAATGTTTAAATACTATGTTTTCTCAATCCTCTTTGAATTGTTACTATAACAGTCTTGTTCCGACTCTGACGCTACGCTACAAATCGCAGTGGAGGAGAATGATATGATTGTTTATTTGTACACACATTTATATTCACACCGTTCGTATACTAACATGTTTTGCTTTGTCTTTTAGCATGTATATCTGCATTATATGATGAATAAAGCCTAATATTTTAGGCAACTCTTTCTTCTGACTTGTCGACTCACTCTGCCCGTTTGCTGTGCTTGTTACTGTGATTCAGAACACCCAGGAGAGCTATGTTCTCTCATTCAGCGCCAGATTGGCGTAAGAAACAATGTGGGCAGATTTTGACATGGCAGAAACAGATGAAGTCACTTACATCCAAATTGGGTAGTAAAGGACGCACTCGTCTGCCAGGATGGGGTCCTCGTGCGCATCATAGTTCTGGGTTAGAGAAACTTAGCGGCATGGCATCGAATCGAGCTCAGTGGCGATCATGTTGGAGATGTCTAGTAGAATCATCTTCGTGACTTACTTTTCTTAGTTGAGCAAAGTTATCTGCGAGGTTTGGTTTGTTTATGACACGATACAGTGAAATCCGCAATGAAGCAGTATTGCTGATGTTACCTTGCCCGAATGCTAACTTGGTCATAATGGTCTTGTGTAGAGGTTTAGTTTGCCTCATTTCTGTGAGTTATCCTGATAAATTTACTCATAGTAGCTAGGTATTCCTTCTCTCTCTGTCCCTCTCTCGTAAATCTCACAAATCATTTGTCTAAAATATTATTTATTTACATTTATATTCTTTTTTCACTCCTTATGGTTATATGGCAGTGAAACATTAGTCACTTTTGACTTCTGTATGGCTGGACATGACGATGATGATTCTCCTCTTACAAGACCATATGCGTTTATCTGAGGCTAATATACTAAGCATATGGATAAACTGCTTTGATATTTGCTCAACGTAATATAAAATAATAATAAACCGCTGTGTCAACATCATAGGCTCGTATATCATCCTTTAAGGATGGAGGTCTTCCTAAAAAATAACCAAGCCACCAATAAACAGCACGAAATTTTGATCTTCAATGCGGTAGATTATATTAATCTAAATGTTTACTTAATAAATAAATTATGTACCTGTATAAAAAGGTATTTAACTTCGTCTGGCAAAGAACTGAAAGCGACATCCTTCTGAATCAAAAATACCTGACGAACTGAATTTAGAAGGAAAAAATAATCGTATTTTATATAACAAATAAAAAACAATAAAATAATGTAAACATTTTTATTCCACTTCATAAATGAAGTTAGTTCTGTCCTATTTGCTAAGAAAATCTAGTTAATCTTTTACGTTTCCTATTCTGAACAGTCTAAAAAGCACTTTGAATAGAACTAAACCACATAGACTGAACTAAATTTGTCTATAATAACGTGTCAAAATTGCACGAATATTGAAACTAATTCCCCTAATACATGTCAACACATGACGAGCAGTTTATTATCTATAGCAAAAAGCAACAATATATTTGTTATACATTTACAACTCTAAATTATGCCTTTGGTGAATTTCAAGGTTTATGACAACAAAAAATCAACATCAAAATCTTTACTATTAAATCTGAAAATTAGAAATAGCAAGTGCTCACTAAACTATTACACGTAACTAAAATCAAGAAGCTAATTACTTTGCATGATGGTGAATGAGAACTGATGAAAAACTAGTCAACACATACGAGTTCGAATAGACGACACATTTATGGAATGACCAAATAAATACACTCTGTTACAGGAGACTGTGAATCCCACGATATTTCCGTTAACCAATTTTGTGACGGACTGTTTTAAATGAGATCTGAATATATATTATCTAGAACTGTATATAACTCCACTAACACTCTTCTCATGCATTCCAAACACACGATTGCAATCGAAAGCATGCTATGTCAATAAAACAGAATTTATTCTTATCATTTTCTCTTTGTTTGATTTAAACTGGACTTGGTCAAGATATATAAAATCACATTTCTATTCATATCATATGCTTTAACCGCCTTGTTAGTACCGTTACACTCACCCATGAATAATTCTCTATTTAGATTGTATCTTGAACACTCCAATTGTCGGGCTAGATAGTCTGTGTTGTCAGTGTGGAGGTCAATTAATTTGTTGGATTAATTAACTTCTCATTTTAAAAAATCGATTTTTTTGAACAGATGATGTTATCGCTGATTTCATAAAACAATGCTTTGTTTTATTTAATATTGGAATATTCCTATGTACATATTTTCGAAGATTTTGTCCCGTTTTTGGTGAATTTATAAGTCAGACTTCTTCAGATTTTGAGATGCGCGATTCTGGCTTGAAACGTTTTGGTAATAAAGTATTAAAGTTGACAGCAAAATTATTATTCTTGACTTTTCGGGAAGGATCTTAAATTTGCTTCAGGTAATTGACGTGGATATTTGTTTTCAACTCTGTTCCGGTTCCTGTGGCATTCAATGAGACGGCGAGTACACATATTGTTATAATAAATATATTGTAATAAAGCTTATTTTAAAATTATGTCTAGCTAGGAGAAAACTGAGGATACACAGCAATTTATCAAATGGCTTAAGCAATTTAGTTTATCTGAGTGATTTAATTGTTATACATTAAATGATCATTTCGTATATATGGATTATCATAGGCTCTCTTATAGTGGTGACCAAAGGGCCTCTATACCAGATACAAATCTATTATATATATATATGAAATCTTATATATATATATATATATATATATATAATCAAAAATAAACTCGACATTGACTACGAAAACAACAAAAAACAATGAAAAAATCGGTTTCGTCATTACCTAGTAATTGCCAGAATTGCATTGTTACCGTACCAAATGCTGTCTCTACTGAAAGCATATAGTTGGCCTCTGTCGCCAAATAAAAATTTATTTAACAAAAATCTTATCATGTAAGGTATGCACATATTCTGTAGGAGAGGTGGTAACGCGGAGCCGCGGGTTACAATTCAAAGAGTCTCTCAATTCGAATATGCAAATATAATTAACAGAAAGATGGTTTAAAGACATAAGGAGCGGGATACATTATTTCCAGCTCTAAATAATGATATTTATATTTCCTCCAATGTATATAAAGAGCGCGAGTATACTACCTGCATCAATAGAGTTCTGCAAGCTTGTCGATTTAGGCTCTAACTGTAGAAACTTGTACAAATTTTCTCTTATTGTTCGAAGAGATTTTGAATAGCATTCGACACTGCATTGTGTGCCATACACAATAGATTGAAAATTAGTAAAATCCGTCTTTGATTTGGAACCAAAGAAAGGCATTTGTCTGGTCAAGATTATTAACAAGCTTATAAAAATTAAATCATAAAACATAATGAGATATACAATAAAACTCAAATGATATCATATTATTTTAAAAATAAAAAATAAATAAATAACAAAGCAAAAATACATATATGATTATGCTCGTAGATACTTTAAAACGTTTTCAACTTATACATTTTGCAGTTAATATTATAAACACCGTCTAATTGTATACATCCAAAAATAGTAAAATCTGCATCAATATTTTAAAACAAAACATTATAACAAAAAACGTTTTGTAAACGCCCCGGCTTCAAGTAAATGCCGTACGACGTTACAAATTCGGTTAAGGTGCTCTGAATAGAGATTAGTTACTGATATGGGGCCTTTAAGAGGGCCTGGTAATGCGTTCGCTTTAAGTCTTCAGAGTTGAAGATGTCCTAGAGCCTTGGGTGGACTCTGGTTGAATTTCACTCCCGTGGTTGACCGGTAATTGCGTTGTGGATAGCGTCCTGTACTCAATTGGCTCGTCTCTCCGGTGTCCCGCAACAAGATGAGTCACGGATGTAGTTAGTTGTTGGTGAAACTATCAAATCACCAGCGTAGGAATTGACAGCCGACAGAACGCACACGCGTGAAGCAGGTAGAATGCAAATGCCCCAACTGACTTGCATGGTAAATTACCGTGCTTAAATAGCATGCAATATGTCTACTTGCACACTATTGGTTAAACGTGGTTAAACGTGGTTAAACGGCAATTTGCTTTTTTCTCATTGGTGCAACGTAAATAAATTTGAATTTAATTTACGCAATATGTCGGCGATTGATTTGTGTCGTTACAACACTTTCCTCTCTGAAAAAAAGAAAAAAATATTCCTCTCTGCGAGGCTAGATAAGAAATGCATGACAGAGTTCGAACCAAGTTAAGCAAAAATATGATGAACCATAAGTGCTGGGCTTAAATATGCTTGTTGGTTGCTTCAACAATGATATGATGCAAGGTAACCACTAGGAATTGCTACACAAATTGTTAGCTCTAGTGGACGGTCATAGCACGTGAGGCAAAATAGAGCAGTGTAAGTTTTTGGAGCCACAGCGTGAAGATTTCGAGGTAAATCGCCTCTGAATTTGCCAGGTTTAAGTTAAAACCTAAGCAGGTTGGATCGTTGTCAATGTGTTTGTATACGACAAAAGGAGCTAGAGTGCTCGACGTTGTGGTCATGACATTTGTAGAGTGGTCTTTGTGAAATAGATAAAGTTGAGATATGCATTGAAAGTGGCCTGTACCATGATATGAAGCTGATCACTACTTAGTGTTGCTACACGAAAGCGTTAGCTCTAAGTAGCTGGTCATACCAAAATAGGCAGTGGAATGTCATGTGTGAGAAATACATTATAATGTAAAATATATATACATTAAAATCAAAGGTAATTGCATAAAAATATGTACACGAACATTGCCTCAGAGATGGCATAATACCAAAGAACTGTTCAAAAATGCTACACAATTGTTAGCTAAGAACAGCTGGTTATGCCACGTGAGACAAATACTAAAAATTAACGTAAGGTTAAAAAAAATTTTATAGTTAAATGTTAATGTTTAAAAAAATTAATTACGCGTTATACAAAGCAGGTTGTGATTGTGGGCAGACGGAGCCTGAGACGTGTGTAGAAGGTTGAACGCTCTCAGGATCAGGTGGTTCGATAAACAGTTTTAACCTGTCTATGCTTACTGATGTCGGTGTAGCGCCTTGCATAATGATGAAGTATTTTGGCTGTTTTATTAAAATCGGGTAAGGACCGCGATACTTGGGTTGTAGTGGTGCAACAGCAGTATTGTTGCGAACGAGTACTCTCTTGCAACTGTGGAGCTGTGGGTGAACGAAGACTGGACGAGGCGTGTGTCTCGGCTGCTGTTCGGACATGTTACAGAAATGAAGTCGAAGGCGGGTAGCTTCGTTTTGTGGGTCATCTTGTGCCGGTAGTAGACGTGGGAGCTGACTAGGCAGGCGAAGATTCATGCCACACAAGAGTTGTGACGCAGACGTTTTAATGGATTCACGAGAACGGGAACGCATGGCCAGCAGAACTAAAGGTAGTGCATCGACCCAGTTACCATTAATGGACGAGGATGCTAAAGCTGCTTTGAGTTCCCTATGCATTCTCTCTACCATGCCATTAGCTTGGGATGGTAGGCAGTCGTCTGGCGTAAGATGCATCCCATGTGCCGCAAGGTGGTTTTGAAACGATCAGATGAGAAGCAAGTGCCTCTGTCCGTGATGACCTCATTGGGAACACCGTAATTGGATATCCATACAGAGATAAAACCGTTAGTTACTTCGTCTGCAGAAATGGTGCCAAGAGGTAATGCCGCAGGCCACCGTGTAAATCTATCGATCATAGTTAGAAGGTGGCTGAAACCTTGAACCTTTGTCAGATGAACTATGTCGATGTGGACGATGGCTAGGCGAGAAGTAGACCGAAAACTTTGCAACTTAGAACGAGTGTGTCGTGTGATCTTGTTTTTCTGACAAATTGCACACTCTGAGACCCATCGTTTAACATTCTACCTAAGTCTGTGACCCCAGAAACGATCTGTAAGAAGTCGGACAGTCGCTTGGCTTCCTGGGTGAGAAATTGAGTGAATTCAATCGAAAACCTTCCTCTGAAGGCTGGTCGGCAGAACTGGCTTGTTGGGCTGCGTACCCGTGAAGTAAACAATTGATAAGCCTTCCCACAGACGGCATATGAACTTGGTTGGGTGACGGGCTATTGATCTTTGAATGTGAATGTCACCACGTTGTTCAATTCGCAGGAGAGTTGGCGTTAGTGCAGGTTCACTGAGTGCCACGGAGTTGACAGCGAATGGTGACGGTAAAGGTGGTTGTAGAGAGACGTCTGGCCTAGACAGTGCATCTGCAATGAAGTTCTGTTTGCCCTTGACGTGAAAGACGTCAAATTGCCATTCGCTTAGACGAGAAAGCTGTCTTTCCACTCTGGCAGGGTACTTGGCGATAGATGAAGTTGCGTTTCGAAGTGCGCTAACTAGTGGTGCATGATCTGTGAAAACAACAAATCTACTACTGCCAATGATGCTGATAAAATGGCGCACTGCGTCGTGGATGGCGAGAAGTTCTCGGCCGAAAGTATCGTACCTCGTTTCTACTGGTTGGAGAGTACGCGAGTAGAAACTGATAGGCTTCCGAACTCCGTCGATCTCTTGTTCCAAAGTGGCTCCAATAGCGAATTCAGAAGCATCTGTCGTGAGTAGAAATGGCTTTTCGAAATCTGGATGCGTTAGCATTGTGGCATTTGCTAACGAGTTGATGGCAAGTCGAAGTAATTCCTCGTCTTCGGATGACCAAGCAATGATGGAATTCTTGCTAAGTCCTTTTCGGTTCCACAGGTGCCTGCACAAAGGATAAAGTTGTTTTGAAAGGCTTGGAAGTAACTTGCGATAATAGTTTAGTACTCCCAGGATTTTCTGCAAATCGCTCAAAGTCCTTGGTGACTTGATATTCTTGATTGAATTCGTCTTTGACGGCAACGGTTGAATACCTTGGGCCGTGATACGATGCCCTAAGAAGTCGACGGATGAAGTTACAATCTGCGTCTTGTCACAGTTGATCTTGAGTCCGTGGTTGGATAAGCGTGAGAGAACATTTCGTAGATGTTCCGCATGAGATTCTAGATCTGGACTGAATACCATAATGTCATCTAGATATGACATACAATAAGCAGAGTCGTAGCGAAGTATGTTGTCTATGAATCTTTGAAATGTCTGAGTAGCACACTTAAGTCGAAAAGGCATGTAGAGATATTCAAAAAGGCCAAGTGGAGTGATGACTGCAGTTTTCTCGATATCCTCTGGTGCTACCGGTATGTGATGGTACGCTTGTCTGAGGTCAATCACTGAGAAGAAATTACTGCCGTTGAGTTTTCAAGTAAAGTGTTGATATTTGGAATAGGATATGCATCAGATTTTGTCACTGAATTTAGCTTACGGTAGTCTCCACAGGCTCTGTACGATCCGTTTGATTTTGAGACTAAGTGCAGTGGTGACGCCATGAACTTTTCGATGGTCTGATGATTCCCTCTTCCAAAAGCCTTGAGAATTCTTCTTGGGCAGCTTTCAGCTTAGCAGGAGCCAGTGGTCGCTTCTTGAGTGCAATAGGTTGTCCTTCTGTGACGATATGATGCATCGTGTTGGAGACTCGTAGATCGGATTTGTTAAGATCGAAAAGCGATTTGTATTTTCGAAGAGCTGCTGATATCTCTGCTGAATGATGCACTCGGGTTGGTTGAATGACCTGTAACTCCAAACGCTCGGAGGCAAGTGTCCAAAAGCTTTGTTCAAGTCCGGTGGAGGGGTCGATGATCTTTTGATTGGCAAGATCAACAATGAGCCGAAATTTTAGAAGGAAATCAAGGCCTATTATATTATGTGAGACCTTGGCAATGATGAAGTTGTGGGAAAATTCACGTCGTAGACCTATGTTGAGTGTGCGGTATTGGCAGCCATAAGTTGGTATGGGCTCGCCTGTAGCTGTTGCGAGAAGAACGCCTAGCGACATCTCGGCCATTGAATCACCTTTGAGAACTGAGACTGCCGCACCTGTGTCTACGATGTACTCTTCGCCAGTTTTGAAATCAAGAAGGTGCAGAAGTTCGTTTGGCTGTTTGGCCGGGTCATGCAAACAAGTAGGCTGGTGATTGCGACCGGCATTGTCTGTTTGGTTCTCTATGTGAAAAATTCGGCGTGGACGAAAAGAGTCGACAGGGATGTCGGATTGTAGTTGGCTTCTTCCCTGTAGCGCCGTTGATGCCGTTGATGTGCAGAAAGTACGGTCTTCTACTTCCTGCGCCAGACGTTTCCCGATACTGATGCACCCTTGTGCCTGCGGTCTGTTGTCCTCTCCGTCAGCTGTGGAAATTGACACTCATTCGGAAATTCTTCGGAACGACAAAGACAAACTTGGCAAGCATAAAACACTTCTGGTGGTTATAACACCAGTTCTTTGGAGCATATTTATTAAATGATTGCGGAGATCTCGATTGCCGCCTACCATTATAATTTGACTTGGAAACGAATTTTGGTCGAGCATTCACTTGATTTATCTCCGATTTGGTAATGGCCAATCCTTCTAGAACTTTGGCCATGTTCGCCACTGTTCTCTCTAAGGAGGAGATTCTATCATCTTGCGGGGGTGAAGAAAAGGATGATGGATTCACTTTGGGTTCCAAAACCCTATATTCTAACTCCCATCTCTCAGATAAGTCATCTATAGAGAGGGAGTGTTGGGGAGCTGTCTGGCAAAGAGTTTTAATGTTTGGGGAAGATTGTTAATAAAAACAACCTTAGCCTCATGGTCAGAAATGTTGGTTTTATACCAAAGTTTCCGTAATTCCTTCAGTATTTCTATGGGGCCAAGATTTGGCATATCTAACTGCGCATATTTGTTTATTATCTGCTCAGTTTCCGTGGATCCAAACAAGGATTCTACCTCGTTTTGTAGGCCCAAAATGGGATTAGGTAGCTTCCTAATGGCCTCAAGCTTAGGATAAATCCGTCGCTGCAATTCAGAAGGTAGTTTAGCAAAAACCTTTGACAGTTTTTGATGACTGTCATAATCAGGAAACAGGGAGAAAGCGGAGTCTACGCGCATAAAAAATAACTCACTATCTCCATCCCAAACAGGAACATCAATATCTAAAATTGGACCTGACATTTTAACAATCTTACGGGATCTTAAAAGCATAAATTAAAAGCAATATGAAAATATATAAATATACTTTAACGAAACGCTTACCCACGGTTGAATAAGAGCAGAACAAAGAAGTCACTGTTTCCAACAATCCGAAGTTGAGTTGTTGAGTACGTACGGTGCCGTTTTGTACGTAGAAAAGATGAACAAAGGACCCGTTGGCCTTTGATGCCGACAACAAATCCACGAATATACAACCAACAATTTCCAGAAATCCACGGTCAGGGTAAAGAAAACACAAATGTCAATCTATTATCCGCGAATATATATATACCCAAAAAATTCACAGATGGCCATGATCACGGTAGATAAAACGCAAATCTTAATCGATTTTTATCCCAAATAGATGAAAAAGGAAGTCAATTTTATTTATACCAAAAAAATCAGAATAATAATCAATATCCTGGCGCGGTCGCCAATTTTGTAAACGCCCCGGCTTCAAGTAAATGCCGTACGACGTTACAAACTCGGTTAAGGTGCTCTGAATAGAGATTAGTTACTGATATGGGGGCCCTTAAGAGGGCCTGGTAATGCGTTCGCTTTAAGTCTTCAGTGTTGAAGATGTCCTAGAGCCTTGGGTGGACTCTGGTTGAGTTTTCGCTCCCGTGGTTGAGCTGTGATTGCGTTGTGGATGGTGTCCTGCAGGTCCTGCACTCAATTGGCTCGTCTCTCCGGTATCCCGCAACAAGATGAGTAGATACTGACAGCCGACAGAGCGCACACGTATTGACAGCCGACAGAACGCACACGCGTGAAGCAGGTAGAAGGCAAATGCCACAACTGACTTGCATGGTAAATTACCGTGCTTAAATAGCATGCAATATGTGTACTTGCATACTATTGGTTAAACGTGGTTAAACGTGGTTAAACGGCAATTTGCTTTTTTCTCAATGGTGCAACGTAAATAAATTTGAATTTAATTTACGCAATATGTCGGCGATTGATTTGTGTCGTTACAGTTTATCATTAAATACGGCACGTAAACGCCCCATCCTTAAGTAAATAACGTACGACGTTACAAAGTAAGTAAGAAGACAAGGATGGCTGTGTAGAGGCCCTTAGGTCTCTACCATAAGGGGGTCTCTTGGATGCCAGACCCGGAAAATCCATATATGCGGAATGATCATCTATCTTGGAACACTTAAGTTCCTCTGAACTATCTCTTAAGCCACAATCCTTAAGTCCGCTAGCCAACTGCTCCGTATCCTCAGTATTTAATAAACCAGACATTATATTATTAAATTACTTTTAATTTATGTATTATATTAATTAAGTAAGCTTACCCGGATACACTGATGTCCACAAATTTACTGAACTGGAAAGAATGAGACCTTGAAACAAATATTCACTTAAATTACCCAAAGTAAACTTGTGGTTCTTTTCGCTGATAATTAAAAACAACAAAATGACGAGAAGATTACAAATTTTTATTCACAAAGTAATCAGTGATGGAACCTCGCAGTGTCCCGCTTATGCAATTCAGAAACTCAGATCAAAACTCTCCCATTTCTCTCTACAAAACCAGTCCAAAACTTCGACAATATGAACAAAAGAACTTTCAAAATTTTTTACATTTTTCAAAAATTACAATATTGTTTTACGAAACCAGCGATAACATCAAATGTCCAAAAATAAAAATTGATTTATTTTTATATGAGAGGTTAATTTCTGTCCGATAATTAATTTAACCTCTACATACTCCCTCATGTTTAAGATGATTAGCCATACATGATGTAGTCTTCATTCTTCGGTTTCTTGATGACTCTTCCCGACCGAGTTTCAACAAGTTGTGCTGGTACTTCACCAGATTTCATATTCATATTGCATTGTTCTTGCTTCTCAGTTGTCTTGGTTTTAATCTTTACTTCTTTACCATATTTATTCGACACTTCATTTTTCTCACCAATTTCTGAGTCACATCTCGCCTCAACTTCTGGATACTTCGGTGAATACTGTTCCTCAGTCTCCTCCTCCGTCCAAATAAACTGTGGAATACAGCGATCCAGTGTTACACATTCTACAGTGCCATTTACTTCTATAAATGCATTTTTCTCAGTCATATGATTGACTTTATATGGCCCCTTATAGAATGGAGTCAGACAATTCTGTCTGTTTTCGTTAGTTATGTATACATGCGATGCCAGCTTTAAATCTGAAGATACATAGCATTTGGTCTTTGGACTTCTAGTTTTGGTTGGAGCTAAACGACTCATTTTATCTCTCAATGCTCCAACAAACCAATCTACTGAACTAGAGGCCCAATCGAGACAACTTGGAGTTTCTATTAGAATATCTCCAGGTAACCTCAGTGGCTCTCCATAAACAAGTTCTGCTATGGATGTTCCTAACTGAACTCTGTATCTGTTTCGCATTGCCAACAAAACTATGGGCAAATCATGTATCCAACTGGATCCACCGGTGCAGCGTAATGCAGCCTTCAGCTCCCTGTGCAGTCTCTCAACCATCCCATTGGCTCTGGGATTATAAGCACATGTGTGTCTTACTTCTATCCCCATTGTATTCAATGATCTGATAAACAGTTCAGACATAAACTGACTACCACGATCAGTAGTTACCCTTACCGGTACACCATATCGCGACACCCAATTATGCAAGAACATAAGTAAGACCTCTTGAGCTGTCATGTCTTTCAGGATTGCTACCTCAAACTGACGACTGAACCGATCGACCATCGTGAGTAAATACTTTTGGCCGGAAATCTCAGGCATTTCTACTATATCAATATGAACATGCATGAATCGACCCGCTGGTATACCAATCGTTTTAATTTCAGTTTTGGTATGACGCCAAACTTTACAAGTTTGACACCGGGCACATGTCCTTACCCAGGCTCTTATGTCTTTCGACATCTTTGGCCATACATATCTATCAGTGACCATCCTGATAGTTGCCTTAATGGAAGGATGACTGAATTCATGTAGCTGCTGAATTACCTTATACCTTAATTCTAGCGGTACATAAGGTCTAGGTTGGCTCCTGGAGATTTCACATAATAACCACTTATCTCCAATCTTCCTGCGTGTATATACAGGATTCTTTTCCAACACAGCCACTAAAGGATCAGAACCTTGTGCTTCCATCAATTGCTGGACAAAATCATTAGAAGATACAATAGAGCATACAAGTGACTCTGAACGAATCATATCTTCATCTGATACGTCTGGTCTACTGAGAGTGTCTGCCACCACATTATCTTTTCCTGAGATATGACTTATGGTAAAATCAAATTCTGCGAGTCGGGTTATTTGTGAATTTACCCGCCGAGAATAATTTAGCCTGTTTGCTTTCCCAAGGATACTCAACAACGGTTTATGATCAGTTAATATCATAAACTGATGTCCATCTAGGTAGTGCTCAAAATGCAACACTGCAGAATAAACTGCTAGTAACTCCTTTCCAAGCGTATCATATCGCTTCTCGCGATCTTGGAGTTTCCGACTATAGAATCCTATCGGCTTGACTATACCATTTTCCCGTTGATGTAACACTGCTCCTATGGCTACATCAGAAGCATCTGTGACCAGCTCAAACGGCTTAGTCCAATCCACAGGTGCTAATGTGGTTATTTGGCTTAACAGATCTTTGGCCCTCTGGAATTTTTCCTTGTCGTCTTGGCTAAAATTAATAGGCCAGGACTTCTTGATTGTGCTTCGTTCGCGAACTAAATGTCGAGTTAGCGACCCCAAAATTCCAGCTAAACCTGGTATGAACCGACGATAGTAGCTAATCATGCCCAAAAATCTACGCAACTGGCGTACAGTTCTAGGTTCTGGCACATCCTTGATTGCTTGTACCTTGTCTTCCAAGGGCTTGATTCCATCCTTGGAAATGGTGTGTCCAAGATATTTTACGGTAGAGCAACCAATCCTACTCTTTTCTGGTTTCACTACCAATCCATAATATTTCAGCTTAGACAAAACTATGTCCAAATGCTCCCGGTGTTCCTCCCTAGATTGACTATATATAACGATGTCATCTATATACACTCTAGCAAATGAACAGTCTTGAAGAACTTCCTCTGTCAGACGCTGGAATGTCTGACTTGCATTCTTCAACCCAAAAGGCATACATAAGAATTCATGCGATCCTCCTCCAGGGAATCGCACTGCTGTGAGCGGTATAGATTCTGCCTCCATAGGTACTTGATAGTACGCTTTCTGCAGATCTAACGTTGTGTATACCTCATACCCCATTATATCCCTGAGCAAAGTACTCTGGTTCGGTAGAGGATACGAATCGCCTTTCGTAACCGAATTCAATAGACGATAGTTACCACAAACCCTCCATTGACCTGGTTCAGGTTTGGGAACAACCACTATTGGAGATGCAAAGTTGGAATTTGAACGCCTACAAATTCCTTCTTCTCTCAACCGCTTAAATTCTTCAATAGCAACCTGCTGCTTGTGTTGTGCTAACGGTTGAGACTTGGGCGAACAAGGTAGTGGCTCCACCAACTCGATTTGGTGTTCTATGCCTGTCTTTAAACCCTTGCGTTTAGCATTAAATGGCAGAAACACGGCCAGGTGTTTCTCGATGACATCCGCCAAGTCATCGGCGACGACGGGTCTGGGTAGTCTCACTGACCTAATTACTGAGGTCCCAGTCTCAGCATAAGTCACTATCCCAGTGCTTTGTCCAATGGTCCTAGATTTGGGATCTAAAGCGAGATTAAAATGGATCAAAAAATCCATCCCAATGATGTTATCCTTTATATCAGCGACCAGAAAATTCCACGTAAATGGAGATTTCTGCCCCAATGTCACTGACAATTCTTTAACTCCCTTAACCTCAATTGGACTTCCATTAGCAGCCCATAGTTGGTAATCGAATGTGGGGCTATCAATTTCCACCACATCAGATCGAACTATGCTCACCTCTGCACCCGTGTCTATTAAGAATTTTAGGCCACTAAGTTCATCAGTTATAACGAACTTATTGTTGCTATAACCAGCAACCTCTTTAAGATTATCTGCCAGCCGAAATCTAACAGATTTACGGACTGTATTACTGCGCGTCTCTTCCATCGAAGCTTCCGAACCTAACTTCGATGTTTTTAGTATGCCACGAATATGTATACCTTGGAGCCTTGCTTGCGCAACCCCCCCTACGGCTCCTATTAGCGGGGGCTCAATTAGTTTTCCGGCAGCTTAGACCAGGCTACAGGAAGACTACTTCCTTTCCATCGGGGACCACCCAACTTTGGAAATGTGCATCCCCCCTCCTGACATTTTCCAAACTCGGCGTATTTGCGATGCGATATGCACCACTCGCGTGGTCCTTGTACACTCTCACGCGATTCGCCTCTCCAATGCTTGGAATTTGAACGCTGACTCCGAGAATTTACCCTACTTCTGTTGGAAGTTTCCTTATTGCTTTTTATCCAACCCACATCCCTGCGGAGGGTACTTAATTCATTCTCAATGATCAGGAGCCTCTCTGAGAGATGTCTGAGTTGCTGCTCTAGGCGTGAATCTGCGGTTACTGCATACACCTTAGGTTCCACCTGACGATACACTTTGTCCAACCCTTTGAGCTTCTTGGGCCACTCTAGTTCCAATGTATCATATACATCCAATGTGGCTCTTAGTCTAGCAGGCAATTCTGCTACAAATATACTATTTATAACTTCCTCAGATATATCAAGCCCGATGGATTTTGAAATTAGTCTGTCATAAAATTCAGATGGAAGTAGATTTCCCATCTTTTCCTGACGTAATAAGTCAGTCATCCGTTCAATCCTCTCGGGTTGATATCGTCCATGGAGTTCTTCTACTAGAAGCTCAAATGCATTTTCTGGTTCGTTCTCAGTGACAAATTTCCTGAGTCTAAACAGATTCTTTTTTAATGGCTCAGGTAAGCACCACCAGGCCGAGGCAAACCTTTCTATAGGGTCGGTCATCCGTCTTAGTTTAAAATAAAATTTTGCTTCTTCGACCCATTCAGAATGGTTGTCTGGTCTGTACATATTAAGCTTGACATTGCTATCCATAGAATTGTGGCAATAACGATCTTCTACATCATATCTTCCCGCATAAAGGATCCTGGCGCGGTCGCCATTTTTTGTAGAGGCCCTTTGGTCACTACCATAAGGGGGTCTCTTGGATGCCAGGCCCGGAATATCCATATATGCGGAATGATCATCTATCTTGGAACACTTAAGTTCCTCTGAACTATCTCTTAAGCTACAATCCTTAAGTCCGCTAGTCAACTGCTCTGTATCCTCAGTATTTAATAAACCAGACATGATATTATTAAATTATTTATAATTTATATATTATATTAATTAAGTAAGCTTACCCGAATACGCTGATGTCCACAAATTTACTGAACTGGAAAGAACAAGACCTTGAAACAAATATTCACTTAAATTACCCAAAGCAAACTTATGGTACTTTTCGCTGATAATCAAAAACACTAAAATGAAGAGAAGATTTACAAATTTTATTCACAAAGTAATCGCAGATGAACCATGCAGTGTCCCGCTCATGCAATTCAGAAACTCAGATCAAAACTGTCTCATTTCTTTTCACAAGACAAGTCCAAAACTTCGACAATATGAACAAAAGAACTTTCAAAAAATTTTACAATATTTTTCAAAAATTACAATATTGTTTTACGAAACCAGCGATAACATCAAATGTCCAAAAATAAAAATTGATTTATTTTTATATGAGAGGTAAATTTCTGTCCGATAATTAATTTAACCTCTACAGAGCAGTTATTTTGCTTGGACTTAAGGTTGTAGCTTAAGAAAGGATTCAGAAAACAAGAAATTAAAATAGATGATCATTCCGCATATAAGGATTTTCCGGGCCTGGCATCCAAGAGACCCCCTTATGGTAGTGACCTAAGGGCCTCTACATGATATCTATTTTATATTTTACATGTTTCAAACCGAATTTCTTGAGATTTTTATTTCCAAGTTTTGTATTATTAAAATTTTATTGTTTGATAGAACATGTGTGGTTTGAATCCAAATAAAGATATTCTATTCAAGATATTCCATTCTATCTATTTGATGGAATATGTGTGGTTTGAAACCAAATAAAGATATTCTATTCTATCCTTGAAGATGACGGAACAAATAAGCATTATAAATACCAACAAATTTGCGCAAATAAAATCATAATAATAAATTTAGTTGAATAAATATATGAATAAAATTTAAACAAGGCATAATTTATTCCTACCAAAATTGTCGCGAATACATACATCTGCTTGCTAAAATATTTATTTCTCTATAGTATCTTCGTTAAAACAAATTCCATTAAATAATTTTAACTGGTTTTTAAATTTAAATGTAAATTTTAATATTGTAAAATAAAAACTATGTAAGAAAAGTTATTGAATAATATTTAATTATCGACACGTGCCATGAATAGGACTGTAGGAATTATTGGGTGTACAAACTCATTCTGTTACAGATTGTTAAATGTATTTGGTAGTGAAAGGTGATTTTAATAAACTAAGTGACTGTGAATTATAAAACCTCTTCAATAATCATGTCCTAACGCAAATCTTAGACATAAAATGTAGAGTTATGGAATGCTAACACAAAATCTATTCGGAAATATATTTGGTTAACTGGCACAGTTATGATGTCGTTAATTACTTCAAGGTATTGTAATACAAAGACATAATCCTACAATGTTTGAAAAAACCCAAAGATTTATCTGATAATGCTCATGTTCAGTATTTCAGAATTAATTTGGAATTTTTTGTGATGTTAAGCAAAATTTTATATTATGAAAGTTTCTCAAATATAAATACTGATGAATTTGTTTCTTCTGTGTCAACATAAATATATTATATAGTTTATGCTTGCATATTTACGTATACGTTTCCACAAAATGGATAGAGGATTATGTAGATTAAGAAGTAAACGAGATAAATATAATAAAATTTGGTCGAAATAACAGCATTAAAAATCGAGTTGAGATTGTACTGATAATAATATTAATTCATCAGTACTCGTAATTCGTCACAGATCACAGAGAATCACAATAGCCAAACTTGACTTCGTCTCAATGTTAGGATACAAACTTCTGAATGATTAAAGTAAAAATAAAGAAAAGTTAAAACTTCTGTAAATGTCCCGGCTGCAAGTAAATGCAGTGCAACGTTACAAAAAGGTTAAAAGCCGTAGACAATTAGAACCAATCACTTTTGGTGGCTCTTAATAGGAGCAGAATTGCGTTCTCCGACAGATGCTGAGTAGGTTTGTTTGTGATACAGTGTTTAGAAGTACTCCTAGACACTTGAGGCCGGCTCTGATTGACTGGCTGTTGTTCCTTCTTTGTGGAGTCAAAACCAGATAGGTGGGTTGTTGTGTGAAGGCTCAGAATTGTCTTGTTGAAGATCTGCGGAAACACAGTGGTGGCTCGCACATGTAGAATTCTAATAAATAGATTATCGATACGTAGGAATAGTTGTGCAGCATCAAGAAGATTGGCGTGACTGAGATCTAAGTGACTAGGCTACACAGCGTGACAGACGCAAGTACAGAAGTCAGAGTAGATAAACAGTCAAATTTTCCGTGAGACAGCTATTAGGATTATTGCATAGTAAATGTCAAACTTGTTATGTGAAGTCTGGTAAATTCATCGTACTTTTGTAGTCTTGCATCAATGTGTGTGAATACGACCAAAGGTGGTAGTGTGTGATCGACGTTGTCATGATATTCGTAGAGTGTGCATTGTGAAACTTAAAAAGTTGAGATATTCATTGTAAGTGGTCTGTACCATGATATGAAGCCGATGACTTATTAGTGTTGCTACACAATGCGTTAGCTAATAGAAACTGGTTAAACTGAAATAGGCAGTGTGAGCTCATGTGTGACCCATACGTTGCAACAATAGAATGTAAAAATATATACACATTAAAACCAAATTGTAAAGGCAAAAGTGTACTCGAACGTTGGCGCAGAGATGGCATAATGCCGAAGAACTGTTGAAAAATGCTATACAATTGTTAGCTAAGAACAGCTAGTTATACCACGCGAGACAAGTGAGTGTGAGAAAATTAAATAAATCATTTGGACCCATAGGCAAATGTTGTTGTAGCGAGACTTATGGCCTGGAAAGTGCGCCTGCAATGAATTTTTGTTCGCCCTTGACTTGAAAGATGTCGAATTCCTATTAGCTCATACGTGACAGTTGTTTTTTTACTTTGGCAGGGTATTGACGACAGTTGAATTTGCGTTTCGAATTACGCTAACTAATATTACATGTAAAAACAAAAAATCTTCTGCTGCAAATGATGCTGATAAAGTAACCCACTGCGTCGTGGATGGCGAGAAGTTCTCGACCGAAGGTTTTGTATCGTATTTCTACTGGTTGGAGAGTACGCGAGTAAAAACTGATAGGCTTCCGAAATCGGTTGATCTCTTGTTCCAACTTGGCCCCAATAGCAAACTCAGAAGCATCTGTTGTGAGTACAAATGATCTTTAAATATCTGGATGCGTTAACATTGTAGCATTTGCTAACGAGTTGATGGCAAACCGAAGCAATAAAAGATGACCAAGAAATGATGGAGTTCCTGCTAAGTACTTTTTGATTCTGCAGGTGCCTACACAACAAATAAAGTTGTCTTGATAGGCCGGAAAGGAACTTGCGATTGTAGTTAAGGCTTCCCAAATTTTTCTGCAGCTCTCTTACAGTCTTTGATGACTTGATATTCGTGATTGATATTGTCTTCAACGCCATAAATTGAATACCTTGTGGCATGATACAATGTCCTAGGAGATCCATGGATGTTGGTTTAATCTGTGTCTTATTACAATTGATCTTGTGTCTGTGGTTCGATACGCGTGAGAGAACATTTCGTAAATGCTTTGCATGAGATTCTAAGTCTGGACTGAAAACCATTATGTCATCAAGATTTGACACACAGTAAATGGTGTTGTCGCGAATTATTTTGTCCATGAATCTTTGAAATGTCTGTGTAACATACCTGAGACGAAAAGGCATATAGAGATATTCGAAAATGCCAAATGGTGTGATGACCGCAGTATTTTCAATATCTTCTGGTGCTACCGGGATGTGATTGTAGGCTTGTCTGAGGTCAATCCCTGAGAAAAACTTGTTACCGCTGAGTTTTTCAAGTAAGGTGTTAATATTGAGAATAGGATATGCATTGGATTTTGTCAGCGATGGTCTGATGATTCCCTCTTCCAAAAGTCTTTGAAATTTCTTTTTGGGAACTTTCAGCTTAGCATATGCCAGCAGTTGCTTTTTGGTTGTAATAGTATGTCCTGCTGTGACCATATGGTGCATCGTGTTGGAGACCCGTAGCTCTAACTTGCTGAGATAAAAAATGACTTGCGATCTCGGAGAGCTGCTGATATCTCTATTGAATGATGCACTGCGATTGGCTGAATGACCACCAAACGCTTAGAGATAAATGTTCAAAAGCTCTCCTCAAATTCGGTGGAGGGGTCAATGATCTTGTAATTAGCAAGATCAACAATGATGTCATATTTAAACAGGAAATTAAGGCCCTTTATGTTGTGTAAGACCAAGGCGACAATGAATTAGTGAGAAAATTTTCGCCGTATTCCTATGTTGAGTGTGCGATGTCGGCAATCATAAGTAGGTATTGGCTCCCCTATAGCTGTTGCAAATAAAACTCCTAGAGACACTTGGTCATGGAATCACCCTTAAGAACTGAAACTGCTGCTCCTGTGTCTACGATGAATTTTTCGCCAGTTCTGAAATTGAGAAATGCAGAAGTTCGTTCGGGTGTTTGGCTGGGTCATAAAAACAAGTAGGCTGGCCTTTGCGAATGACATTGCCAGTTTTGCTGTCTATGTGGCATATTCAGCTTGGGCAAAAATAATCAGTGAAAATGTCAGATTCGAAAAAATTGCTTCATAGTGGCGACCTTCATGCGCAGAATGTACGGTGTTCTACTTTCTGCGCCATACATTTACTGATCCTGACACTCAACCACGTCTATTTCATGAAGACTGGACAATCAACTGTGGAAATTGTCACTCATTCGGGACTTCTTCCGAAAGGTGGAGACAGACTTGACAGGAATGTAGAAACATCTATTGATTATAGCACCCGTTCATTGGGGCATATTTATTAAAAGATTACGGTGATCTAGATTGTCGCCTATAGATATTTCGTATCTTGGTTAGGATAGTGATTAGTGCGTTCACTTGATTTTTCTCAGCTTACCCTATGGTTAATTCTTCTAAAACTTTATTTATTTTCGCTATTTTTCTCTCTAAGGAGGTGATCCTGTCATCCTGCAGGGAAGGACAAAACGATGACGAATTTAACTTAGTTTCTAAAACCCTAATTTCTAATTCGCATCTTTCTTGTAAGTCATCGATAGACAGGGAGTTATGGAGCTGTCTGGAAAACAATTTTAATGATTGAGGAAGGTTGTTAATAAAAAAAACCTTAAATTCATGATCAGAAATATTAGTTTTATACCAACGTTTCCACAGTTCCCTTAAAATCGCGATGAGTCCAAGATTTGGCATGTCTAACTGCGCATACTTAATTATTATCTGCTCTGTCTCAGTGGAATTCAGCAATGATTCCACTTCATCTTGAAGGCCCAAAATGGGATTGAGTAGTTTCCTAATTGCCCCAAGTTTTGGAAAAATCCTTCGCTGCAATTCTGAAGGTAGTTTTGCGAAGACCTTTGACAGTTTTTATGACTGTTATAATCTGGAAACGCGGACAAAGCAGAGTCTATGGGCACAACGAATAATTCGCAATCTCCATCCCATACAGAAGCATCAACATCTAAAATAACACATGACATTCTAATAATCTTAGGGGTTTTAAAACCATAAACTTATATATTAAAAGCAAGTAAAATAAAATGTATAAATCGAAGTGAAAACTTAAAACATGCGTGCCCTATAAAAATTAAAACTCATAACTAAGCGCTTATTAAAATCTGCAACCAGAGTTGAAATTGACCAGATCTGCTTCCACGAACGCAGAAAACTGACGAAATCTGTTTCCACAAAATCAGAAGTTATGAGCAAATTAACAGACTAAATATGTTTCCAGAGAATCACAAATTGGCCTCCCCAAGGACGGTTTCGAGCAATTTACTGACTAAATTGACAGTTGGACACTTTTTGTACGTAGGAGAGAAAAGATTTGAACGACAGAAAAAACCTACAAAAACATTTTTGCTTCCCAACAACAAAGGAGTATCTAAAAGACCTTGACTAATAAATATTCACAAACAGGGTGAAGAAAATTATGGATGAGTGTGCTGCTGTCAATTTCCAGTAAGCCCAAGATAAGAATAAATGAGAAACACAGTTGGTTGTATTTACCAAAAAGATTTTTGATTTAAAACAAGACTAAAAGGAGTGCTTTTCTCGGTATCCTGGAGCAGTCGCTAATTTGTAAATGCCTCGGCTGCAATAAAATGCCGTGCGACCTTACAAAATGTCAAGAGACGTAGATAATCAGAGCCAATGACTTTTGGTGGCCCTTAATATGGCCGAAATTGCGGAGAAGGTTAGTTCGTGCTGCAGTGTCTAGAAGTACTCCTAGACACTTAAGGCCGGGTCTGGTGGACTGGCTCTTGTTCCTCTGTTGTGGGGTCGAAAAAGAGAGGTGAATTGCTTAATGAAAACAAAAATCTTTATCTGACAATGCACATATTCAGTATTTCAGAATTAATTGAGAATTTTTTTGCAATGTTAAGCAAAGTTTTATATTATGAAAGTTTCTAAAATATGAAAACTGATGAATTTGTTTCTTCTGTGTCAACATTAATATATTATATAGTTTATGCTTGCATACTTACGTATACAATTCCATAAAATGAATATAGGATTATTTAGATTGAGAAGTAAACGAGATAACAACAATAAAATTTGGTCGAAATAACAGCATTAAAAATCGAGTTGAGATTGTACTGATAATAATATTAATTCATCAGTACTCGTAATCCATCACAGATCAAAGAGAATCACAATAGCCAAACTTGATTTCGTCTCTATGTTAGGATACAGACTTTTGAATGATTAAAGTAAAAATAAAGAAAAGTTAAAACTTCTGTAAATGTCCCGGCTGCAAATAAATGCAGTGCAACGTTACAAAAAGGTTAAAAGCCGTAGACAATGAGAGACAATCACTTTTGGTGGCTCTTAATAGGAGCAGAATTGCGTTCTCCGACAGATGCTGAGTAGGTTTGTTTGTGATATAGTGTTTAGACGTACTCCACTTCAGGCCGGCTCTGATTGCCTGGCTGTTGTTCCTTCGTTGTGGAGTCAAAACCAGATAGGTGGGTTGTTGTGTGAAGGCTCAGAATTGTCTTTTTGAAGGTCTGCGGCAACGCAGTGGTGGCTCGCACACGAAGAATTCCAATAAATAGATTATCGATACGTAGGAATAGTTGTGCAGCATCAAGAAGATTGGCGTGACTGAGATCTAAGTGACTAGGATACACAGCGTGACAGACGCAAGTCCTGAAGTCAGCTTAGGTAAACAGTCAAATATGCCGAGAGAAAATTATTAGGCGTAGTGCACAGTAGGGTATGTCAAACTTGTTATGTGACGCATTGGAAATGCACCGTGTTTATGCATATGCTTGTATGCCATTGGTTATCTGTAAATTTTGCTTGTTTTAAATGGGCCCACATAAATGAAATTTGATTATCATTTAGGCAACATGTTGGCGAAATGTTCTGAGTCGTTGCACTACAATTGCCGGTTATTAAAACGGATTACGAATTTCCTTATGAACTAGAGATAAAATTTTGCAATATTTTGTAATGTCTTGAACGATAGACATAGGAATATTCGTACTTATCTTCCCGATAACAGGAAATCTGAACCTTTTTTGAGACTAGCTAAAATCAAAGGTAAAATATTAAATGATGATGTCTTGATATATCGATTAATAACACACTTCAACTGCGTTTAGCCTTCTTGAACGTGATCTGTGTTTTCACAAAAGAATTTTGAAGGACGGTAAAATACCAATCGATAATCTAAATTTAGAAGCTAAGCCGTTGCCTAAAGTAATTAGACTAACTAGTGCCATTTATTATAGTCTAATCTCTACTGTTCCTTCATTTATAAGTATTTTGAACTATTATTACCGGATCATTTTGGACTCAGTTTTTCCGGCCATCTTTAGTTCAAACAAACATGTTTGTACAATAGATCGATTAACAATTACAAACAGTCTATCGATGTGTAAGTATATAATAGAGCTGAATAAAATGAATATGGCTATGCCAATTGTCTCAAAAGTTTTTGACACTGTTTTTTTGTTTTAATATGAAAGCAACTGGCTTATTGAATATTGATACGTTTATTTTTAGATTATCCAGATATTATTTATGTAATGTAAGTATGAGTACTTACGTAAATGATATGTGATCCAGATCACAAAATGTTACAACTATCGTTCAAAAATGATCATGCTTGTAATCAATTTTATTTAAAAGTGTATTTGTGAATTTGCAGACTTAGTTCCCTAATGGTCGAATATGTAAATTTGCTGTAAACATAAATATTTACTTCCCAATTTATCCAAATAATTTGATTTCTCTAAAGCTAATTGTATAATTGGAGTGGGTATATAATAACACTAGGGTCCAAGATTAAATGTAAAATGAAAGCGTTATAAATAAATCATACGGTAGAGTTTAGCTGTGTTTATTTACATACTGTTGCTAATAATGACGTGTTTGTGTTTAGATTTCGGCTTGGAATTAAAAATCTAGGCACACCTATTCAGGGTGAACCTTTTTCCAAAAGACATATTGAAAGAATAATTGGCTGCGCTAAGATAAATTAGGCGCTAATAAAGAGAAACCTATTATCGAATGATATATAACTACAAATGTATATTATTTGGACTAGGCTAATATTATATTATGCTGTCGCTACTTGAAATTCAATGGAAAAGACATGTCAAAGAGGACAAAATCTATACAAATAAAGTTGTGAAATATATTTGTTCTGTGCTGTGCAATTTATGCACTAGCAAACTAAATTTTGTGTCACTGAAAACCGAATGGTTAAGGAAGATTTGCTTATGTATGAACGTATGCCACCTGAATCAATGGACAGATGTCTATTTGCCCACAATAAGACACATGGAGTAGATACTAAATCTGGACATTGAGCGACCTCTCATCATTTTGAAGAAAATCTTGCGGGAAAAATTTACTTCTTAAAAGTTTGGAAAATTACAATCATTTGCCAAAATGACTTAGAGAAACGTTTTCTAAGATAATTTTTACAATTTCATGATTTCACTAGGTAAAATATACGAAGTTTATGATTTTTTAAATTTTGATTCTGATAATACTTCCACAAGGTCAAACAAATACAAATGATTACTGTGTTTTTCAACATATTTTTTGACATAATCTTTATTGCTATATTTATAAAGCTATACAATATATCAGTATTTTAGCTATCATTAAAAATAATTAATTGATAGTTATTTTTCTTATTTAATTATTGACAATCCTCTGTTCCAATTTACCTTGATGTTTCCAGTTTATGAAGCCAGACGGAGTTTGTGGAAAAAAATATTATTATTTTTATCATTAACTATGATATAAAAACTATACATTAAATCTGTCGTATTTTTCTTTATTATATAAATCGCATTATGGTTTGATTTATCGCACACCGCGATAACACTAAAGGATGTTTTTTTGTTGGTAACAAGATTAACAAAATTTAATCTTATAAACTTATATGTGATAATAAAGCCTGGTATTATGTATACATGCACATATTTGTGTGATATGATATATTTTATTTCTTGTTAATCATCTGACAATTTAATCTATAAGATAGAAAATGTGTGCTTTGATTCAATATAAATATATTCTACACCTAGAGAAAATAGTGTAGCTTTAGATAAAAACACTGATGCATTAATAATATTTATAGATATCTAAAAAGCGTTAAATTGAATTTTTTTGGTTGCTCTTATGATGGCTGTATATTCACTAAATGCAAATCTGTGTATTTATGAATTTTAAATCTTTATCTCAATAATAAAAAACGATTATTCATGTTAATAATAATCAATCCAGACTGGTGCGAATCACATTTGGAATATGTCAGTGTTCAAACCTGGGTAAATATTGTTCAAAATTACTTTTGAGTCTTTATAATAATTGATCATATGTAATGAAATGTAAATTCGCTAATGATTTGAAAATTGTCCTCATTATCGATTCAAACCATATTGAATATTAGCTAATTGGATTCTTAAATTTTAGCTGATAAAATTGAGAATATTTCGTGTAAATATACGGTACTGAAGTACTGTAATGCATAAATATGAAATTAATATTGTGTTTGGAAAAACAAAGACCATTAAAAATCATATAAAAATTGGCAGTTATACTTTGGCTTAAAAGTTTTCAAATATATTAAGTTAGAGAATACCAATTGTTTGAATTCAGAGATTTAATAGATAAATTCTACAGTACAATATAAATTGATTTGCTTCTATTATTATTGTCGCGGTCACATTTATTGCACCAATGGATTTGGAAGGGAGACTATTCTACGCAAACAAATTGAGCGCAATCTCTTTATCTTTTCTTCGAGCTCATTGTCTTTGAATGAGAATTGGCTTCAGATATGCCCACGCATTTGGAAACTCTTTGATCACCTAAAGTAAATTTAAATGATTAACTGTGAGATTTTGTTCTCACGACCAAAAAACGAGAGAATATTGTCAAGTTATTAATTCGTATATATCAATCTCTTGTTCACTCGTCTGGCAAGATCAAACTCAGGCGTGCTAATAATTTATTCGAAAGTTTGACCGCTAAAACTGCAATAATTCAACCGTTGATCTCGAACATTTTCAATACCAAGATTACGCTCTCTGACTGGATCAATATTAAAAGAATGCGCACTACTGGTGGGTGAATTCTAGAGGATGCTCTAATGCCTGTTCTTTTATTTTTAAATCCCTTACGCATTGAAGATATGTCTCTTTAAACCAACCCTAAATACGTGTCCTTTGAATCTACTCGACACACTTCTGCTATGACTCTACATCGTGGACATCTTCTTTGCTGGCCAATGATTTCAGACATTGAACTTACAAGTGAAGCAAGTGTTGCACCAAAATCTACGCTCTTACTCATTATTCAGACTACTTGGACGTCACCTAATCCAGCCTTTAGAATAAAAGCTACCTAAATTAGCTACTATTTTTACAAAATGTCGCAACCCTTTGCTCGATTGTATCTCAGACATTTCTTATGTTGATGCTCTCTTTTCTAATATTGGTATTGCTTTTCCTAACAGAAAATACCTTTCAACAACGCTGCCTTTGCCTAGCAATAGACAAATCCTCAACAGGCACCACTCAGCCTATCGAGTCCTTCAAGTCCTGTGCATTCTTTGTCCAATTTTTTATACGTTCTATGTCACCAACCTCTAAAAAGCACTGCACCAGGATAGTCAAGATTAAGGACAAGTATATCCTCCTTGTCAACAAGAAACCCATCAATCTTGTCAATTCACGTTTGCACTCAGGTCGACTGTGATAGTCTCTTGTCTGCATCAACTCATCGATCTAATAATTTTTCACCTGATTCAATTCCAGGAATTCGCACCATTTGCGGGTCACTCTCTCTAAAAAGTAATGATTTACGAGTTTTCCTTTCTGAGAATAAGATCGACATTTTCTCGCTGGTTGAAACACATCTATTTCACATCTTGCACAGTGATGAACTCTTCTAGATCAATAGTTATTCCTTCTTTCGAAGCGACAAAACTGTTGGCCTTGGGAGCGGTCTTCTCGTGTGCCCAAGCGTCTGGCTATCTAAAAATCTGTGGGTCTCGTATGTTTTTCCTTCCAGATGACGACATTGGATCAGAATCAATATTTTGTTTAGTATGTATGCCTTCTTTTTATTCTATCAGCGAGAAATGTTGCAGAGACCAACTTTTATCTAAATTTTTCACACAATCGTGTGATAGGTAAATTGGTTTTGGTGATCTAAACCTCCTTAACGTCAATTAGACTGGGTAAAACACCCGTATTTTACGGCTTTATTATAAAATCGTGTCTTGCAAGTCCCCACATTTGGCCGAAATCAACTTGATTATTTCCTGTCGAACAAAGAATTCATCAACGCCCAGTGCCTTTGCATCTTCCATAATATTGATTATTGCCAACTATCCCTTTAATTTCCACACTCTTCCTCTGCTTCAATAAGATCATTCAAACAAAAAGACATGGGAATGTATTCTGACTACATTGTAATGACATAACTTTGAATAAAATAATTACACCTGGCAATATATCTTGCCATTCCTGACGCATAGCATCCGTCAACTCTATTCAACACATACAGACTTCAAGTAGTCTAAATACCTATTAAAGGCGTGTGATTATCTAGCTTGGAACTTATAATTCCGCGCTTATGCAGTATGGTGTATTGATGACTTTATTCTGAACTTTTTCAGTTTGCTACTTTGAATAATCTATTTCGGCAGTTGCAACAAATCACTGTGACTCAAGAGTATGAACAATTTCACATCTTTCTGGCCATGATCATCTAAGCTATTAAGAACATTAAATAAAATCATTGATTTGATTAGTTTGGAGTCTCTGATGGCTTGATTGATTTTTGTGTAGGAAATGTTTCTCTCTGATTGAACACATGCCTTGTAATAATACTTTATCTCAGGAATGTACAAAGTCGACGATCTCGCTAATTCATAAAACCGGAATTTATTCCATGTCCACTTTGAAGGATCTTTTACTATCTCCACAATACTGGCATTCACTTAATTTATGGCCAAAATTATCTATAATGAAATATTTCCATTCACAATTTTGGATGATTAATATGGATTTGTGACTGGGCATCCTCATTTACTAATCTATATGGCAACCTAAATCATTGCAATTCCTCCATCTCAAAATGACTCAGATGCACTCTCATTTTTCTCGGTCTCTTTAAGGCACGCAAAACTGTTTTATTATCGATGATATAATCTACAATATTAAGTAACGGGATTCGCGGTGGCGACTTAAGGATTACCTGAAATATCACCCAAACATATCGAACTCTATAAGAATCGCTACTATCCGTTCTGGCGTTCTGCGGAAATCAACACTCGGCAATTTGCTTTTAAATCTAGCAAATTCACAGAATCATGCAGAAAATACCCAACTACAATTTTTTAAATAGGCCGCTGACCTGATAGTAGTTTTAATCCGCCTTGCCATTTCTGAATCCTTGGTGTCAACAATCACTCAGCTGCTATCTTTAGTTCAAATTTGCTAAATTTGCGACAAACTTAACAAGTATAAAATTCACTTAGTGAAGCTTGGCCCTGAACCTATCAATCCTTTGGCATCTGCCAGCCTCTCCAGATATATAGAAACCATTTATTATGTCCAACACTTATATCTCAAATTTTTAAGTCACTAAACTTCACACCAAACCTCAACAAAGTTACACCCAAACTTTTAATATGTGTTAGTTTAATATGCTTCAAAACGTTGCACCTTATCCTGAGATTTACTCTAAACAAAGCTTAAGTTCTGCTTGTTATTATTTACGTCAGAGGGTTTTATTGGCCCTCTCACGTATACGTCCTCCTTAACTCTACTTCACATTGCTCTTGCTTTCTGAATCTAGGCTTCCCCGTAGTCAGGATTATCAAGAGCGCCTCCTCTGTTCTAATCACCTACCCCCATGGTTTAGTCATCATATAAGAGTATTCTCCTTAGTAAATAAGGTCTTTACGAGCCTTCCAATGTCGAATTTTTTACATTTACTACACTCATATTTCATGCGTAATTATAAGTAATCAATCCAATCCAAATATAATCATTAACATAAAAATATAATGCAGTAAAACTACGAGTGCTAATTAAAGTAACACACCTGACTTTAAAATCAATCAAGGATAAACAAACATAAATGACGACGTAAAATATGATTTAACGATCTACTTATGCAATTGGTCGATTAACTTAAATCGGTCGATTGACCAGACGATTAATTACTCTAATGAATGAACATTGCATTTTAAAAGCCTGGTTTAAATCTAATGGTGAATACACGCCGCATTTGGGCAACACATCGTTTAGACCTAACACGTATGCTCTCCAGACGTAGCATTTAAGGTAAATACTGAAAGCACTAACAGAAAGAGTTTGCCACATTTGAAGCTTTATAGATAATACACACTGCAGCCAGATTTATGCAAGCAGAAGACGCATGTTTGATCATCGAGATTGTACTGAAAGTGATGCACGCAAATTAATGGTTGTTCCTTTATTTCACACTTTCTCCGTGTTTACATTTGCCTATTTTGATTGGTCTTTTAATTGATAAATAAAGATGTTCATTTGTAGATACAGTGGTACCTCGAGATACGAGCAGCCTAACGAACCAGTTTTTGGAGATAGGAGCCGGAGCGTCCCGCTAGTTGGCGCGCAGGGTCGAGCATCATCCGAAAGAATTTCTCGCTCACTCTCACGTGTTACTCGCTTGAATCGAAGTTTATCTTGTGTACTGTACATTTTTTCTTGATTTTTGCGTAATTACTGAACTTTTTTGTGTGTTATCATGGGGCCAAAGAAAGTAAGTGCTAAGGACAATGGTGACGGGCAGAGGAGGATGATGTCAATGAAATTAAAGCAAAAAATAATAGAAAATCACGAGCGTGGCGTACGTGTGATTGGACTTGCAAAGATCTATGACCGTAGTAAATTGATAATTTTTACTATATTGAAGCAGAAGAATGCCATCAAATATCCACGAGGAAATGGAGAAGCTTCTGGTTGTGTGGGTGAAAGAGAATAAATTAACTGGAGATACACATGATGGAGATGGTAATATGCGAGAAGACACGGAGTATTTATGTCGACTTAGTGAAGAAAGAATGCAGGCCAAAGCAAAGTTCGTTGGATACATTTTTATCGAAGAAATGAGAGTAAAATTACAGAAAATGCAGACAAGAAGGCAAAAATAAGTGATAATTAAATTTACGTAAATGTTCAGCTTTGTTTAAGTTTAAAGTTAAGTGCGTTGTTTTAAATTTTTTTTCCATTTGAAATAAGGAAGGTAGTTTTAGTTTCAAAGTTACAAAAATAATTTTAAGTTCTAAAAAAGCGCCGTTTACGTACGTCAGTAGAGTGCCCTCATCCCTTCCCCCCTCCCTCCTCCATGCCGTTTACCTTAGTTAGCCACATTCATCTGCCTCCAATGTACGACTATTATGCTAAATAACTCTTTTATTTCTTTATTTCATATTTTGTTATGTATAAGTTAAGTTGTTATTTAAAAACATAGGTTTATTCAGTTAAATACTGTTTGTTGCGAAGAACTAATATATATGCAAGTATGTATTAGGTTTTGCGAACCTAGTAACAAATTAGTTCAGTTGTGACCAAAACCTAATACATACTTGCATATATATTAGTTCTTCGCAACAAACAGTATTTAACTGTAATATATTGAATTGAATGATGTCATGCTTACCGCGAAATGTGATAACTGATATCGATGAAGGCCAGAGTGTATGGTTTAACTGGAGTCACAGGTGTTCGGAAATTGTTGTAATTCTCAATTTGGGTGAACTTTAGCATAAATTTATATCCATCAGGTTGGTATCATGTACTGACTCGGAAACCATAGTGTTAGTATCCGGTACTCATCGATTTCAAAAAAGGTATCAGTTACTAACACAATGGCCATAGTGTTAGTATCCTTTACAGACTCGGTATATATATTATATAGTATGAGTTAGTATTGAAGTCGTATTGTCGTTGACTTCAGATTATGTTAGCTTCACTATTACAGGTTTACACATTCGTCTAGGAGATTGTACCGTCCTAATATTCCACATTCTTCTACCGAATATATAGTGGTTAATGGGCGTAATACCGGCTCCTACTGATGAGTCGCCAGTAAGCACGAAACGGATGTGCATGAGATTATACTTTCCGTTCATGCTGCCTTTGGTTTATCCTTCTGGTCACAACTGAACTAATTTGTTACTAGGTTCGCAAAACCTAATATGTACTTGCATATATATTAGCTCTTCGCAACAAACAGTATTTAACTGTAATATATTGAATTGAATGATGTCATGCTTACCGCGAAATGTGATAACTGATATCGATGAAGGCCAGAGTGTATGGTTTAATTGGAGTAACAGGTGTTCGGAAATTGTTGTAATTCTCAATTTGGGTGAACTTTTGCATAAATTTATATCCATCAGGTTGGTATCATGTACCGACTCGGAAACCATAGTGTTAGTATCCGGTACTCATCGATTTCAAAAAAGGTAACAGTTACTAACACAATGGAAATAGTGTTAGTATCCTTTACAGACTCGGTATATATATTATATAGTGTGAGTTAGTATTGAAGTCGTATTTTCGTTGACTTCAGATTATGTTAGCTTCACTATTACAGGTTTACACATTCGTCTAGGAGATCGTATCGTCCTATTATTCCACATTCTTCTACCAAATATATAGTGGTTAAAGGGCGTAATACCGGCCCCTACTGATGAGTCGCCAGTAAGCACGAAACGAATGTGCATGAGATTATACTTTCCGTTCATGCTGCCTTTGGTTTATCCTTCTTGTCACAACTGAACTAATTTGTTACTAGGTTTATTCGTATGTTATAGTGAATTGGGGATATTTTATAGGTCTTTAACAGATTTAATCGAATTCAGTTATTTTAAATGGGTGAAATTCATTTAAGATACGAGCCGATTAATGTACGAGCTCGGTTCTGGAACGAACTAAACTCGTATCTCGAGGTACCACTGTACCTGATAATTCCAACCAGCTTTAGAACCATAGTGGTCAATGTTAAACACAAAACATAAAAAAAATACCACGCAACGCCTCTGAATTGCTAACGACCTAAATTCAAAAGAGATACCATCCGGCAAGGTCAACACAATTGTGCAAACTTTCGCACCTAGAGAAAATGCGGTATAAACTTCCATCAGAAATTTATAACTGCCTTTGTGCAAAAGCTTTCAGATTAAATATATCTCAAGATGTGATAAATTCTATTTGTACATGTGAAATAACAGCTAGACTCATAGCCACATCAAAGGTATTTAAGACTGAATGCTGAATGGTCAAGCAAACTCAGAGGCTTAGACGACGTGCACAATTTGCAGGAACACCACTTACATACTATAACAGCAGAAAAAAACATGATGCATCAAATAAGGACAAATACAGAAGCTATCCTAGCCGTATAGGAGGAGATTTGCGATTTCAGAATATAAAACGCAAAATTGAAGATGTGGGGAGAAATATATCGCAATCTCTGTGCCAGAATAAACATTTTACGCGTCGAGGTGATTGCTGGTGGCACTGTTTTGATGGGCCACGCGGATAATGTAATGTGCATTGTGAATTTGGACGGAGTGCCTAGTGTCGAGGAGAAGGTTTCATATACCCGCGTTTAGGTGGACCCAGATGGAGAGGCAGCATCAAACTGGCAAAGAGAAATTTGTCAACGAATAAAGCGTAAGAATCCCGGTAGTTGGAGCTGTTGGGGGTTTCGTTGCAAAGGCTTCTTCATGAGCTATTAAAGGCATACCTAAGGCGAAATCAAAGAGTGCGACAAAGGGGGATAGCACTGAGGAAGACGACAAGAGAGTTAGATTCTGCTTAAGTAGTGATCTTGAGAACTTTATCCGGCTTTTCAGAAATAAATTCATCGTTCGAGATGCATTGGCTGGTGTGGAGATTCTCATGAACACGTGTGTTAAAGTAAGCCTAGTTAGGTCATACGTGATGGAAGCAGATTTTCCCACATTTGTTTATTAACTATGAGTAGCCTACAGTAGTTTGATAGGTGTTATGGGATAGAAATACTGTCGGAAACTTTGGGACAGTAATCTTCCTTTAAGTAGAATTTTCTGGTAGCTGATATCAAAGACCCTATCTTTGGGATGTATTTCTTGACTCATTTTAATCTGTCACTAGATGTCAAAACTCGATCTAGTGGCAAATCTTTTAGGGCGTTAATACACATTCAGTTTAGTAATTTAGTGCTAAGATCAGTTTGTTTACATCGCCTCTTAGTCGCATGTGATCCAGTCGGTATCATCAAAAAACACCTTATAGTGTTTCAACCTTTTAGTGCCAAACGAAATGAATTGAATAAATGAGGAGAAAACCAAGATGAGTTAGTGGCTCCGTTGCATTGTTCACCCAAGACTTAACTGTTGGCACAACATAAGAAATAGACTAATGTTGCCGACTTATGCCAATTGCGCAAATAGGGATTTGTAGGAGATCATATTCCAATTTTGTTTCCCTAATAGTGGTGATATCCAAAACTAAACCCGGACAATGGAGGTTTTGTGGGAATTATCGTCTATGAAACTCAGTGAATAAGGGTGATTCTTATCCTCTATCTAAACTGAGAGCACTGCTCCATGACATAAAGGGATACGAGGTCCATTCAAATTTAGATCTACAGAAAGCTTACAATCAGATACCGACGCAGGAAAGTTCCATACCACTCACTGCAGCCAGTTTTCCATGAGGGGATCGCAGGAATTTCTTTAAATTCCTTGTGGTTTGAAAAATACCAGTCAGTCATTCTAGCGTTTGACTGAAGAAATTCTCCAGATTTGTTCATTTGCATGTGTTTTTAAAGATTACATACTTATTTTCAGCCAGTCACCGCTAGCACTTGCAAAAGTTTTTGACCAGACCAGAATAATATTAATTAGTGATCAAACTCAATAAGAGCAAATTTGAATGCTTTTTAGTTAAATTTCTTGGCCATAAACTTTCCAAAGATAGTATTAATCCTTTGGCAGTTAAGATCTAAGCCAACGAGGATGTAATGGGGTAACAAAGAAAAATTCCGTAGAGCTGAGTAAATGCTAAGTGAAATAACATCTCGAACACCTGTAGACTGGAAGAAATCCTTTGAAATTGCCACCTATACTTCAGATTTTACAACCCAGCGATGTTCAATTTTGACAAATATAGTGCTTTTTAAGGTCAAGTAATCTAACTCTTTTTTTACACAATATTTCTCTAAACTGTGATTTTAGAAACAATCTCTGTTCGTTTCAAGCAGTTTTAATTGAGATTTCTTGAACTGAAATTTGAATTGTAATTAATAGGGTTTTGTTTAATAAATATGCACACCCTCGCGTAATACGCAGGGAACTTTTGGTGGATTATAGTGCCCAGATGGATTGATTATTGGATTCTACACAATAGGACATCAGAGTTTAATGGATTATTATAACTAAATCTTTTAAAACCTAGCAAACAATGGAATAATTATTTGTGATTTTCTTTCAAGACTGTTTTTACACGATTTTATCCATCAATATTTACCAGTGACTTTAAAATAAATTGCTAATCAATATGGATTTATATCATCATATATTTTCTAATTATTTACATGTATTAATCACGATTCAGAAGTTTGTTTTTCTAATAATTACTTGTGTATAAGACATTCAATTGTGTTGAGAATATATCGTTTTGTTGCCGTCTAAAGCACGGTCCGTTTTGTTTAACTATGAATTAATAATTACTTGTGTATAAGACATTCAATTGTGTTGACAATATATCGTTTTGTTGCCGTCTAGAGCATGGTCCGTTTTTTTCAGTTGTGAATTGATTCATGCTTAGCTACACAATTTGCAATAAACGGATGAAGATGGACGAGTTTTCTCACATCACCTTTCGGGAACGGAACATGGATTAATCCTGAACGCGGATCTTAATAACAGCTACCAGATATTATATAGGAGGATAATTTCGCACTAAATAGACAACTAGCTCGCAGAACCTCTTACATTAGCTGCAAAACCTCCTACAAAAATGGTGCCAAGTTCTGATGAACTCACAGCCAACAAAGAATTAATTAGCATCTAGCTTTTGAGAACTTCAAGCACTTTGGATGAATGTCACAAAATAAAGTAAATCCTAAGACACAAATCACAGCAAAACATCCTCTAGAGATCACAATGTTCGAAGACAGTCGCACGATGACGGGCAAGGACGATGAAAAACTGCCATCTATTCTCGATAACACTCACACACATAAGATGATGTCCAGTTCAGGAAATGCAGGAAGCCCGGTGGGGGGCCCAGCAACAGGCCGCACCAACACATGGACACAGTAAAAAACATGCCAATTCGATCCAGACTACCTTGACGAGTGGGTCGACGATGTTACTTTATTGGCCAAGGTGTCCAATATAACAGGCGAGGGTTCAATTTTTTTGAGGGCTTGGGAGACAATCCCAATGTCTTTCAGATGCGGACTTAAAGACATCTTGCATCAATACACTGAGGGAACATGTGCGCAGCCATGGCAGAGTCTGCAACGCGCCGTCAAGCAGCGTTTGACACCAGATCTAAAAGACAGGCTTACAGAATTGATGAGCTAGATGTCTACAGGTAGCCGCACGCCTTCTGTGCTATTTAGGGAGATGGAGTTGAAAGCCTTGGAATTCAACATGCCCAAGGAAATCTTAATGCGACTATTCATACAGAAGCAAGTATGTATTAGGTTTTGCGAACCTAGTAACAAACTAGTTCAGTTGTGACCAGAAGGATAAACCAAGGGCAGCATGAACGGAAAGTATAATCTCATGCACATTCGTTTCGTGCTTACTGGCGACTCATCAGTAGGAGCCGGTAATACGCCCTTTAACCACTATATATTTGGTAGAAGAATGTGGAATAATAGGATGGTACAATCTCCTAGACGAATGTGTAAACCTGTAACCACTATATAGTTGGTAGAAGAATGTGCTATTATTCCACATTCTTCTACCAAATATATAGTGGTTAAAGAGCGTAATACCGGCTCCTACTGATGAGTCGCCAGTAAGCACGAAAGGAATGTGCATGAGATTATACTTTCGGTTCATGCTGCCCTTGGTATATCCTTCTGGTCACAACAGAACTAATTTGTTTCTAGGTTCGCAAAACCTAATACATACTTGCATATATATTAGTTCTCCGAAACAAACAGTATTTAACTGTAATATATTCATACAGAAGCTCCCTCCGGCACTCCAAGAGATGGCCACGTTTCTGCGCAAATCCGTCGAATTGCAAGACGATGTTCTGTCGGCACATCTAGACAAGTGATGAAAGAAACACCACTACAGCTCCCCTGCCTCAGAGAAAGGTTACATCACTTCACGACTGTCCGAATCCCAATCCACCTCATCATCAGCCGAAACAAATGTCACCAATGAGCGCTTCATCAGCCTGCTCGAAACCTCACCGTCAGGCCAAATTCGGCCTCAGTCGATGCCGTCCATAATAGTCACGACCAGAGCAGGCGTGACCAGCGTTGACCACCGTCCTGAAATAGCGCCAAGATGTTGACGTCGAGAGGCCGAGCCACAGTTCCACAGTTACCGGCGGAGTAGTGTCCGAATGACCGCAGCTATGGCCACTCCACACGCTATTGCCTCAGAAACGGCTGCACATTCTCGCGCACAGACTCGACGTTCAATTGGGCGCTGTCACCTTCAACAACTCAGGAGGATCCGCCAATGTAAGGTTCGGAAAACTGCTGGGGTTAACCTCCTTTGCAACAATAGAAGCTGATCACCCCAAGGTCGTTGGCCGCTCCAAGTCTGATGGCTCGAAGCACGTTGCTTTCGCGGTAGAGCGCAATCAAATTATTGTATTGATGCCCACGGCTCCATTCAAGTGATGCTTCAAACGCCCAAATGCCAGCAACCAGTCCCATCGTCAGTTGCCACTATCGACATCCTTTCTCATTCGTGACGCAAACTCTGGCAAATTATTTCTCATAGACACCGGATCAGATGTAAGCATACTACGCCACAATTATTTCACACCTACCCACCCAGTCGACACCAGCAATCTTACCTGCCCCAATGGCTCCAATATAGCAACGTTTCATGCTTACTGGCGACTCATCAGTAGGAGCCGGTATTACGCCCGTTAACCACTATATATTTTGGTCAAGAATGTGGGATACCGTCCTATTATCCCACATTATTGACCGAAATATATAGTGGTTATAGGGCGTAATACCGGCTCCTACTGATGAGTCGTGAGTAAGCACGAAACGAATGTGCATGAGATTATACTTTCCGTTCATGCTGCCTTTGGTTTATCCTTCTGGTCACAACTGAACTAATTTGTTACTAGGTTCGCAACACCTAATACATACTTGCATATATATAAGTTCTCTGCAACAAACAGTATTTAACTGTAATATATTGAATTGAATGATGTCATGCTTACCGCGAAATGTGATAACTGATATCAATCAAGGCCAGAGTGTATGGATTTACTGGAGGAACATGTGTTCAGAAATCGTTGTAATCGCCAATTTCGGTGAACTTTAGCATAAATTGATATCCATCAGGTTGGTATCATGTACAAACTCGGAAACTATAGTGTTAGTACCATGTATCCTTTCGGTACAATAATGTTGGTATCGGTTGCTAACCCAATAGCCATAGTGTTAGCATCCTTTACAGACTCGGTATATATATTATATAGTGTGAGTTAGCGTTGAAGTCGCATTGTCGTAGACTATACGATGTTAGCTTCACTATTGCAGGTTTACACATTCATCTAGGAGATTGTACCGTCCTATTATTCCACGTTCTGGTCCAAAATATATAGTGGTTATAGGGCGTAATACCGGCTCCTACTGATGAGTCGTGAGTAAGCACGAAACGAATGTGCATGAGGTTATACTTTCCGTTCATGCTGCCTTTGGTTTATCCTTCTGGTCACAACTGAACTAATTTGTTACTAGCTTCGCAACACCTAATACATACTTGCATATATATATTAGTTCTCCGCAAAAAGCAGTATTTAATTGTTATATATCTCCTTCATGCCTGATCTCAAGAGGAAGCGTGCCATCACAGCCCATCGTATCATCTTATCAAAACCCCTTAGTCATCCTCCACGAACACGTTCATTGGCACCACACATACTTAAGGCCGCCGAGCAAGAATTCGCCATGCTACGTCAACAAGGCATCTTTACACGATCCAGCTCACCTTATGCGTTGCCTGTAGTAGTAGCAACATTCAGGGTGTGCGGGGATTATTGTATTCTCAATTCTTGCACACAGTCTGATTCGTAAATCCTGCCAAATCCAGCTAACCTACTCAGATCCGCTATCGGTCATGCTTTGTATTCAAAACTCGATCTAGTGAAAGCCTACTATCAAGTACCAATGGACAAAGACTCCGTATCATATACTGCACTCAGTTTCACCGGAGGTGGTACTCAAGAATATCATTATATGCCTTTCGGTCTCAAGAATGCCTCGCAAACCTTCCAACGCGCTATGGACGAAATACTAGATGGTATACCATTTGTAATTCTTTACATAGACGACATCCTGGTATTCTCCAACTCAATGTCCGAACATATACGGCATATTTACATTCTACTCACACGTCTAGCAGACTATGGTTTCCGTCTTCAGGGCAACAAATGTATCTTTGCACAAAAATCAATTGAATTCCTCGGTCATCAAATTTCCGAGAAAGGCATGACACCTATACTGGCTAAGTTTTGTGCCTCCAACAACCGTTTGAGTATTACGACGATTCTTTAGCAAGATGAACTATTATTCTCGATTCGTACCCTGCCTTGCCAAGATTCTGGCACCTCTTCACAAATATCTCGCACCAAAAGCCGTTTTGTCAAGAAATCATAACTGATTCAGCTCAACGTGGACGACATGCAGGCTTACGAGGATGCCAAAATGGCCTTATGCAAAGCAACCATGCTACATTCTCCTGATTGGTCTCAACATTTTGAATTGATCACTGACGTATCCGACGTTGCCATAAGCGCAGTACTTCAACAGTCCACCAGTGGCATACACCGACCTATCGCCTTCTACTCGCAAAATCTGCAACCTCGCGAGACACGATATGATACATTAAGGAAAGAGTTACTCGCAATCTACCGGTCGGTCCTAGACTTCCACACCTATCTGGATGGCCGAAAGTTCAAGATCCACAACAATCACCTTCCTCTACTCCCGATGTTCAGAGGAAAGAAAGAGTATTTATATTCACGACGTATAAACTCAAAACTTACACGTATACACGAGTATGAATATGAAGTCACTCATGTCAAAGGATCCGAAAACGTAGTTGCAGACTCCATAAGCTGTCCTGCAGAACTCTGTGCTTATATCCTGTGTCCTTCACCTATAAGCACTCAGGAATTGCAAGCATCTCAGCAATATGATCCATCACTTCGGACATTTGATGTCAATCGCCTGAAAACATTTGATTATGATGGAACTCTGCTGTAGTGTGAAATAACTGGTGTGGGCTCTCGGTCGTTTATACCTGAGAAACTCCGTCACAAGATCTTTGAGGTTTACCATTCAATGAGATATCCATCTGGCGAAGCCTCAGTAGAAATTCTATCCAGAACGTAGTTTTGGACTGGCATACGGCGAGATGTCAAGAAGTGGTCAAAATAATGTCTAGAATGTCAGAAAGGCAAATTGACGAGACACACCAAAACGGCGCCACAAGTCATCCTAGTACCCAAAATCCGGTTCACGCACATACACGTTGATCTGGTAACCTTACCTGCCGTGCACAATTTACGATATCTACTATCAATATGGGATCGCACCACACGGTGGTATGAGGCCATACCACTGCCAGATATGAAGCAAGACACTGTCAGTTGTGCTTTAGAACTCAATTGGTTCGCTCGGTTTGGTGCTTCAGCTGAAGTGACAACCGATCGTGGCGCACATTTCCTCAGTAAAGTGTTCGCAACATTGCTGAAATACAATGGTGTCAAACACTCCGTGACCGCGGCTCGCAATCCGAGAGCAAAAGGTTTCTTTGAAAGGCCACACCGGGAACTGAAAGCGGCGCTCAAGGCCATCCCAAAAGCAAATTGGCTTGCGGCTTTACCGAAAGTTCTCCTATCAATGCATACAAGACCTCGAGAATCGATCAAATGTAGCTCCGCTGAAATTTTATTTGGCGAATGTCTACGGCTCCCTGGCGAACTAATCCGATCACGCTCTGAGACGGCGCTAACGATGATCGATCAGGCATTTCTGTTTTCACTTCGCAGTTACCTACAGTATAACGCTCAGAATCGGCCGATCTGTCTTACACGTCAGCAACATGGTTCAATATATAAAAGCAAAGATTTTGATAGCTGCAAAAGGTTCTTCTTCAACAACGATATGGATAACAGGATTATAGCCAAACCGAAGCGCGGTCCTTATTGTGTGTTAGATCGATGTCAGAATTACATTATTTTGGAGATAAATGACAAAGCTGAAGCTGTCGCCAAACGTAGATTATCCCCGGCAGACGTTGATCCAAATGACCCGCTGTTCCGCGATGTTGACCAATCAGGCGGCGAAGAAACGATGATTCCACCTACAAACAGTTTTTCTGACCACGAACTAACGCCCGACATCTCACCAACAACCAAGCCAACTGACGCCGTCACGCCACCGCAAGATATAGTGGAACCAGAATCAGTGTCGCCAGAGCCAACATCAGTGGCTACTCGTTACGGCAGAGCCATAACACTTCCTGTAAGGTAAGCTCCCTTCTTTGTGTACTAATTTTCATTGTCGGGGGGTGTATGTAACACGCGACTCCGCGTTACAACCCAACGATGTTCAATTTTGACAAATATAGTGCTCTTTAAGGTCAAATAGTCTAACTCTGTTTTTACACAATATTTCTCTTAACTTTGATTTTAGAAACAATCTCTGTTTGTTTCAAGCAGTTTTAATTGAGATTTCTTGAACTGAAATTTTAATTGTAATTAATATGGTTTTCTTTAATAAATATACACACCCTCGCGTAATACGCAGGGAACTTGTGGTGGATTATAGTGCCCAGTTGGATTTATTATTTGATTCTACGCATCAGGACATCAGAGTTCAATGGATTATTATAACTAAATCTTTTAAAACCTAGCAAACAATGGAATAATTATTTAATAACAGCTACGAGATATTATATAGGAGGATAATTTCGCACTAAATAGACAACTAGCTCGCAGAAACTCTAACATTAGCTACAAAACATCCTACACTACAACAAAGAGACAAATTTGTAGTAAAGACAATTGAATTTTATAGCCGAAAGCTTCATGAATGAGAATAAACAGTATGATTATTCTGGTAAAGAGCTTCTTGCTATGTATGTTGTAGTGCTACATTTTAATTAGTATTTAGACGTTCATCATTTCAATATTTTGACAGATCACAAGCTGTTGATAAGCATACTCGGTAACAATGCGAGGCTTAATAAATCGCGCAGGGTGAATTCCCAGAATACCTGATTATCTGAGTTCGATTTTATTGTCGCTCATATTGCTGTGGAAGAGAATGTGGTAGCAGATGCACATATCAGACCGAATAAAGCAGAGGTAGAACTGATACTTCCAGGTCCGCTGACGAACTTAGATGATTCTTCCGACATTTTAGTCAAACGAATTATGGAAGCGCAAGGATTTGGTTCCAAAATGACGGTAATGGATAAGAGACCGTGCTACGTTTTCAAACTCTGGAGTAAAAAGTGGTAGTCATGCAAAATTTCTAGTAGCCAAAACCTGATCAATTTTCTAGTTAAAATTTTGCGCCAAAGTAATTTCTACATAATAATGATTTTACTTCATTTTTTATCAAGGTTTCCATCTTGATATAAACACCTGTTCCATTGTGTACTTAAATTTGGGACATCCAACCGTAAAAGCCACAATTCGACTAATTAATGACAGATATGCATGGCAGCATCGGTCTAAAGACATGCTGGTTCGGGTAAGAGCCTGTGCCTATTGAGAAACCTATAAAATTTGGAGACGTACCAGAACCGAGATTCTAAATATTGGGATACCAAACGGACGGTTAAAACACATATATAAATACAGACATTGTCGTTGTGCCCAGATTTAACGGTCAAAATTGTTTGCCTACAATGGTTGATCGGTTCAGTCGTAAATTTTAATTGTGGATTTTTTAAAATATGACAGTGCCACAAGTCTTGTTCACGTTCCTACATAATTGGGTGTCAGTTTATGATGTACCGGTACTGGTCACTAGTTGTCGCGGTAGTCAATTTATGATACAACTTTTCATAATATCTCTTAATGTAGGGGAAATAAATGTATTACATTTATGTGCGTACAATTCCCGTGCAAATAGGATGTTCGAATTGAAAGCTGCGTTAACGTGCACTAGTGGTACAATCTTGGTGCACTATATTCATATTGTATTTTTTGCCATGCGCAACAGAAGTTGAACACAATTTGGACTTTTAAAGCAGAATTTGTATATGGAGTAACATTTAGGCTGCATAGAGATCTTTTACTTGACACTCTAAGTGGTCTTGATTGGGCTTCGAGTTAAATAGAGTGGTTTGTCATTTAGCTCCGACGAAGACGAGAAGAGTAAATACCAGGTGCTTTGTGTCCTCGGATTTGAGATCAGCATCATATGTTTATGTAGCTAATGCAAATAGGAAGAGCTGGCTGATAACCTACTAAATAAATTTCTGCGCGTTCCTACCCGAGGAAATATGCAACTCGGTTTTTTCCTCTTCAACACAGAAGTGACCAATGTTTAAATTCGGAAGATCTTTCCTAATCGCGACCACTGCCAGTTATTTTCTATTATTTCTCTTCTATCCTCTACCCCAAGAGAAATCATTCAATCATTATGGCGATTCACTGTTTGGAAGAGTTTAGCCAACTTTCTTATGCAGTTAATTGGAGAGATTTAATTCAACCAGAGGACCTCCCTTCCTGTTTTTTCCATGTCTATAACGTTTTATCCTCCCATTTGACTTCTACTACCTCTATTACATACATAAGCACGACAAACATGTTGAGCATATTTTTTAAAGAACGCACTTCTTCACTTGCTCGCGCTCTCGCATTCCGACGTATCGATGAGCTTATTAAACAATTAATCAACAAAAAAACGTTCGGCATCAAAGGACGCATTAAAACAACTCCCATCTCCCGTAAAATATTCGCAATCATAAAAAATCAACTGTTACAAAAGCTCAAAATCACAAAAATAAACCTTTCTCTTTCGGACGACTCTAGCTTTGCCGACGAATCTCTTAATTGTCTCTTATATTCTTACACCATTTCCATTCCAGCTGCTAAATGCTCGATAACGTTGACGCTGAGACTTTGCATTGGCTTAACATTACGATGGCCACTGTCCTTCAAGCAAACAAAGACATTAAATCTAAAAACATATTTGATCAGTACGAAGTGTCTATCAGCATAATTGCTTTTTTCGGTTGGAACCACTTTTTCATGATTGCTGAAGTTATTAACAGGTGTCTCGAAACGACAAATCTTCCCGAAGTGGCTCGACGATCTCCTCATTAAGAGACCACCGCCCAATATATATTGTCCATGCTTTCACTAAAATCTTCTTGATGATAAGCATGGTGTCGTCAATGGACGCTCTTATGCCAACTAAGCCAGTGTCCTTTATCACTGCTACTCTTCGATTCTTAAAGGATACGAGTGCACTCTCCTCTTTCTACATGTATCTAATGCCTTTGAATCATTAATGTTTTTGTCAATTGAATCCGCCTTATTGAACAATAGTATTTGAGGCAGCGTCTTTAATCTTATCAGTTACTGTCTTCGAAACCGTCACACAACTGTTGAAGTCGGAAATTGTCACACGAGGTCGGAATTTATCCGATCTCGATTCCCCCAGGTTTCAGTACTTGATTCTATATTTCTCAACATAAACCTCGCAAAGGTGCATGTTATGGAAAATCTGTTCAAGCTGTTCAAATATGCAGATGACATGGAAATAATATGCAGTAACCGACCATCTTCATACCTTTTCTTACATCTTATCACTCAGTTTCTATAATCGTTACACCCTCAGCCTAACAGAATCCGTCTTTAACTAAATCCCGATAAGACTCGTTTGATGAAACATAATTAGGACACATTCTATTTTATCCCAAAAGCAAATTGCTCCAGTCGATATTAAAATACTTGACTCCACCATGAACCTTGGTATCTCTTTTTCTATTTTTTTCTCTCCATATATTAATAAAATTGCATTCAAACTCTTCAAATGGGCCCCTTTTAACTGCTTCAAGACAAATAACCCCACCCTGCAACACATAATTTAAAGTTTATGACCTACCTCACATAAAATATGCTAGCGAATTTTATTGCCATCTAACTTTAGCCTCTTTTTACGAAATCGAACAGATCTCTTCTAGATGTCTAAATCGTGTCTTCCCTCTCAGCCAGAATTATCGAGAGCCCTGCTCCTGGAAAATCTTCTCCACCTATCGTTTACCCGACATTTGTGAGTCATTTATGTCATTCATAAGATCTCAACTTGCCTGTCACTGTCAAACTTTACTCACCCAATTCACCTATTACGCTACGCGCATCAGCAACTGTTCAATTTAATCCAACCAAACTCCTTATATATTTAACAAGATCTAACGCTTTTTCAAAGCCAAAAGTGTATTTAACGCACTAACTACGGAAATTAAACTTCTACCCAGCACGTGTTTAAGAAAGCGGTTCAAATATATTTCTTTAACAAATTCCTATGCGATAACTCTGATTGGAAGCGTAACTTGTTTCTTCTTCACTCTTTTTTATCGTTAGGCTCTTAACTAGTTTCGGAGCGTTAAGTTTCTTTTTGCGTAGCCTTCAAATTAGACAAGTCGTTTTATATTCTAATCGACACATCTTGGCACTTCAGTACAATTTCTGTACTTCAGTCAATTATCTAATATTCTGCCATGATATTCTTTACTAATTCTCCTTAATTTTCATTAAATTATCGGAACCTGGAAAATTCTGATGGGTTATCTGACGGTATATAAATGACGCTGGTTCTTCCTCGCCTTCTTACAGTCTCCTACACGTGAAACTGATAATTTGACTCACTGCAAGCTTCAGTCTAGTCAAATTTACCCTAGTCAAATATATCTTACACAAACTCAAAAATTATGACAAATAATTCCAACCATCTATGTCTGAAGCTGGTCCTATTTCGTCTTATAACACAGTCTCAAATTCGTTTATCAGACGACAGAAAATCCTGCATTCATATTCTGATTCTTAACGAGCCTTAATCTAATTGGTTCTTACCTAGTCAAATGGAATCTCTCTCTCCACAGAATGAACTATCGCGAAGTTAATGAAAGCAATTTCTTTCTCAACTTCCATCAGCCGTATCTTTAAATATTTTTTAGTCGCTATATAAATTCAACTTTACATATCCCACCTTTTGAATTGTACTTTATCATTTCAATTGTTGGTCAAGATGACCTTTGTTACCAAATAAATTATTATTATAATTATTAACTGCTTGACTCCAATTTACAAAGAACTATATAAGTTCAAGATAAAGACAAAAAATGACGTCGTAAAATAAATGGAATCGAGTAATGTGTGACTTTATATTGTTGTGTTAACCAGTTTATCTGGATTGATAACGGATCCGAAGGAATAGATGAGTTAAAGGATGTTCATCTCTCGGAAGAGTCTGATGTGTGCAATGAAATATTGCAAAGCCAACGTCACACCAACAATTTTAACGAAACGTGTTGTCTACGGCATTTACATCATACTGAACCGAATTATAAGACCACCGTTCTCCATCAACGTCAGATGAACCAGCAGTACAATAAGTATAATAGAATATCTTGATTTGGATTCAAACCACACATGTTCCATCAAATAATAATATTAGAAAATGTACAATATAAAAAGATATCACATCACATAAATTTGTGAAATTAGTTGTACTGTACAATTTATCAGAATCAGAAAGTTCGGCTGTAAAGAGTGATAGATTCTTCATCAAAAATGAGAAAATTTAAGGTATAATTCGAGTGTAACATTTTGCAAGAAAAAAAGGGAACCATGACTAATAATTGATTGTATGCATTGTTGATTGTCAAGAGGATATAATGCATAACATTTCAGTTCTAATAATACAAAATTTGAGGGTAGAATCTCGAGAAATTATGCTGCTGAAAAACAATTAATCCTGTCTTTTATTTAAACATGAGAAAGTATTATCATAATCAAAATTAAAAATATCAGCAGGATTGAACACTTTTTCTAGTTCGGTAGATAAAAATTTAAAAGAAATTTTAGATGAAGGCGTTTCTCGAAGCCCCTTTGGCAATTGATTGTAAATTTTGTAAATTTTTGAAAAAGAGAATAGCTTGCTCGCAACATTCCCCACCAATGATGGAGATATTGCAAAATGAAAATAGCGCAATGTCGACCTCAGGGGTACATTTTAATTAGTCTGTGAACTTCTATGAAAAATCTTTAATTATTTATATCATGAATTATTGTATAAACTTGATTAAATAAAAAGACCGTTTTTTACCTTTATAATAATAATTGAATCAAAATGGACATAGCGTATGCAGTGTTATTACTGCTGGATGTTAAGGTATTGATAAATCATATATTATAAATATTCATATTTACGTATCTATATGAGACTGTATAGACATATTTATGCGATGTAATATCTTTTATATATTGTACATTTTCTAATACTATTATCTTTTTGATGCAACATGTGTGGTTTGAATCCAAATAAGGGTATTCTATTATACTCTATACTATTCTTGAAAGGACCAGAGCCTCTACACGTATTAAGCCATTTTAGGTCAAAATTATGAATTTAAAGTGACAATTATTGGATTTGTCTTTGAAAGTATTCTATCGTTTTCTGTGGCCATTGCGGATCTGCATAAGATTTCGGCGCATATATGATCTAATTTGTCAATCGTAAGATCTCTGGTGGAGAAAGTTTTTTCATATTGACATAGAGGACAGATTCAATAGGGCACGTGAATAAATTAGTGGCTGGTTTTCAGTCTAGCGATCTGGAAAATCCAAAGTATAAAAACTTAATGAGTGTGCCTTACACCCATACCGAACGGGCATCTGTATGGTACTCAGAAGTGAATAGAATAAGTATAGAATAGAATAGAATATCTTTATTTGAATTCAAACCACACATATTCCATCAAATAATAAAGTTAGAAAATTTAAAATATAAAAAGATATCACATCACATATATATGTGCAATTATTTGTACTGTACAATTTATCAGCATCATAAAGTTCAGCTGTAAACAAAGATAGATTCTTCATCAAAATTAGGAAAATTTAAGTTATAATTCGAGTATAACATTTTGTAAGAAAAAAAGGGAACCATGACTAATAATTGATTGTGTGCCTTGTTGATTAACAAGATGATATAATGCATAACATTTCAGTTTTAATAATACAAAATTTGAAGATAGAATCTCAGGAGAAATTATGTTGCTGAAAAACAATTAATCCTGTCTTTTATTTAACCATGAGAAAGTATTACCATAATCAAAATTAAAAATATCAGCAGGATTGAACACTTTTTCTAGTTCGGTAGATAAAAATTTAAAAGATATTTTAGTTGAAGGCGTTTCTCTAAGCCCTTTTGGCAATTGATTGTAAATTTTGTAATTTTTTGAAAAAGAGAGTAGCTTGCTCGCAACATTCCCACCAATGGTGGAGATATTGCAAAATGACCAGATCTAGTTCCAATTTCATGACTCTTTCTTATTGGATTCATATAGGCACCAGACCACTGGTTCAAATGGAAAGACTTTTATGCAATAGCACATTCTCCGAAACCATAAAGGATGCAGTGATACAAACTGTAATCTAGTGGCGTATATAGTGCAGGAGATAGGATTAATTTGTTTCACAACTTTTCTTTGTACAGCTTCTATCTTATTAGACAAACTCTTTGTTAAGGGATTCTAAGTAGCGGCAGCATATTCTAGTATCGGTTTAATCCATATTATAAACATTTTAAATTTTATTTCATGCGATATGATATTTCTATTTATTAATGCCCATCTGTTCTTGGCACTGCCTACTATCCTTTCAATATGTCTCTCAGCAGAAGCTGTACAATGAATAGTTATGCCTAAATCCTTAATTTCTTGCATAAGTTTAATCTCAAAAACATCATTAATCTCAGAATCATGAAAATAAACATAATTAAATTCTGTTCTGTTACCTATTTTTAAAGCTCTCGTCTTTTTACTGTTTATTCTCAGCCCTAGTGATAACAAATATCTACTTGAATCATAGAAATCTAGTGTCGCATTATTTTTGGAGAATTCGACATTATTTGGATCAATTGGAAAGATTATTTTCAAATCATCAGCGAATTTGCAAAATCGACCGTTAGGGATCTCTGTTTCCAAATGTGCAAATACAATTTTAAATAAAATTGGCCCCAAACTTGATCCCTGTGGAACTCCACTTGTTACCCTTTTCGAATCAGAAATCAAATCATTTACTTGAATACTCATTCTTCGATTATATAAATAGTATCTAAGTAATCTAAAAATATTCGGATCAATATTCAATAAATTAATCGCATTCAAAATAGCATCAAAAGATATAGAGTCAAAAGCTTTGGAGATATATATGAATACAATTAATGCATCTAACTTTTTCTCATCCAATGTAATTACATGTTTCCACATAGAGAGCATATTAGTAATTGTCGACCTGTCTTTCTTAAAGCCATGTTGGCATATATCGAAATCAGCCGGCAGCATACGTTCTAAATGATCAAGTATCAATCGTTCTATTATCTTCAAAAACGAAGGGATAATAGAGATTAATCTATAATCACTGGCACACGTTGGCTTACTTACTTTAGGCACAGGTTTGGCTACTATTGTTAGTATATCGATTGGTAATATCCCATTCTTCAAAATTCTATTTATAAAATTGCAGAGCGCATTCATAAAATTTAAAGGTAATTGAAGTAGGTTATCAATCGATATACCAAGGTGATCTTTTTGTTTTTTTGATTTTATTTTTAACATTAATTCTATCAATGCATCACTGTCAATAACAATTCCTAGATCCTGGTTTCCCGAAGGATCCCGTAGATCAATGAAATTGCTTTCGTTCTGTGGATTACATAACAAGTTGCCAAATATTCCATACAATTCATTGAGAAATTCATAATCAGTTTTACCCAAGGTAATATAAGCTTTAATTTTTCCTTATATTTACCAAAGAAGAAAGACTTAATGAGTGTGCCTTACACCCATACCGAACGGGCATCTGTGTGGTACTCAGAAGTGAATAGAATAAGAATAGAATGGAATAGAATATCTTTATTTGGATTCAAACCACACATGTTCCATCAAATAATAAAATTAGAAAATGTACAATATAAAAAGATATCACATCATATATATATGTGCAATTAGTTGTACTGTACAATTTATCAGCATCAGAAAGTTCAGCTGTAAACAGTGATAGATTCTTCATCAAAATTAGGAAAATTTAAGTTATAATTCAATTATAACATTTTGTAAAAAAAAGGGAACCATGACTAATAATTGATTGTGTGCATTGTTGATTAACAAGATGATATTGTAGGGGTACTTTTCGCTGTTGCTATCTCGTTCCTGATTTTGTACCCCTACTACTTATGTATGGTGGCCATTATTACTACCCGAGCACCCAATCAGTCTGTTCCTTTTCAGATGGTTAATATTAGAAGGCCGAAGAAAGGTTTCATGTATATATTACACACAATGTAGCACATAAATATAATTCACTGTTAATCCGAATTGAAGGAGTTGGTTGGCAATAATACAGATTTTAATGTAAAATTATATCTTAAACACTGTTCACAGTTAGTCCAAATTGAATATATGTCAGTCAGCTGTAAAATTAGATTTTTATGCAAAAATATGTTTTAAATACCGTTCACAATTAAACTAAATTGTCCGTCTTCTAGACGGCAAAAATAAAAGTGATTTATGTCTATAAAGTGAAATGTTTAGCACAAATGTCTGGAATGTAATGAGTAGTCAAACGATTAAAGATACATGATAATATGAGCCTAGTAAAATTATTTATGTTCATAAATTCACTGACACAATAGTCCACCGCGTGATCCTCTCGGATCGCGCGCGGTTCTGTCTATTTTATAAAAACACTATTAATTACAAATAAAATTGCAGTTCAAGAAATATCGATTAAAACTGCTTGAGACTAAAAGAGATTGTTCGTAAAATCACAGCTAAGAGAAATATTGTTTAAGGACAGAGTTAGAATATTTGACCTTAAAAAGCACAACGTTTGTAAAAATTGACCTTCGTTGGGTTGTAACACGGAGCCGCGTGTTACAATATAATGCATAACATTTCGGTTTTAATAATACAAAATTTGAAGATAGAATCTCAGGAGAAATTATGTTGCTAAAAAACAATTAATCCTGTCTTTTATTTAACCATGAGAAAGTATTATCATAATCAAAATTAAAAATATCAGCAGGATTGAACACATTTTCTAGTTCGGTAGATAAAAATTTAAAAGACATTTTAGTTGGAGGCATTTCGCTAAGCCCCTTTGGCAATTGATTGTAAATTTTCTAAATTTTTGAAAAAGAGAATAGTTTGCTCGCAACATTCCCCACCAATGGTGGAGATATTGCAAAATGACCAGATCTAGTTCCAATTTCATGACTCTTTCTTATGGGATTCATATAGGCACCAGATCACTGGTTCGAATGGAAAGATTTCATGCAATAGCACATTCTCCGAAACCATAAAGGATGCAGTGATGCACACTGTAATCTAGTGGCGCATATAGTGCAAGAGCTAGGACTAATGTGTTTCACAACTTTTCATTCATAAAATTTAAAGTAATTGAAGTAGGTTATCAATCGCTATACCAAGGTGATCTTTTTGTTTTTTTGATTTTATTTTTAAAATTAATTCAATCAATGCATCACTGTCAATAACAAGTCCTAGATCCTGGTTTCCCGAAGGAATCCGTAGATCAATGAAATTGCTTTCGTTCTGTGGATTACATAACAAGTTGCCAAATACTTCATCCAATTCACAGAGAAATTCATAATCAGTTTTACCCAAGGTAATATAAGCTTTAATTTTTCCTTATATTTACCGAAGAAGAAAAACTTAATGAGTGTGCCTTACACCCATACCGAACGGGCATCTGTGTGGTACTCAGAAGTGAATAGAATAAGAATAGAATAGAATAGAATATATTTATTTGGATTCAAACCACACATGTTCCATCAAATATTAAAATTAGAAAATGTACAATATAAAAAGATATCACATCACATATATATGTGCAATTAGTTGTACTGTACAATTTATCAGCATCAGAAAGTTCAGCTGTAAACAGTAATAGATTCTTCATCAAAATAAGGAAAATTTAAGTTATAATTCGAGTATAACATTTTGTAAGAAAAAAAGGGAGCCATGACTAATATTTGATTGTGTGCAATGTTCATTAACAAGATGATATAATGCATAACATTTCAGTTTTAATAATACAAAATTTGAAGCTATAATCTCGAGAAATTATGTTGCTGAAAAACAATTAATCCTGTGTTTTATTTAACCATGAGAAAGTATTATCATAATCAAAATTAAAAATATCAGCAGGATTGAAAACATTTTCTAGTTCGGTAGATAAAAATTTAAAAGACATTTTAGTTGGAGGCGTTTCTCTAAGCCCCTTTGGCAATTGATTGTAAATTTTGTAAATCTTTGAAAAAGAGAATAGCTTGCTTGCAACATTCCCCACCAATGGTGGAGATATTGCAAAATGACCAGATCTAGTTCCATTTTCATGACTCTTTCTTATGGGATTCATATAGGCACCAGATTACTGGTTCGAATGGAAAGATTTCATGCAATAGCACATTCTCCGAAACCATAAAGGATGCAGTGATACAGACTGTAATCTAGTGGCGCATATAGTTCAGGAGCTAGGACTAATTTTTTTCACAACTTTTCTTTGTACAGCTTCTATCTTATTAGACAAACCCTTTGTTAAGGGATTCCAAGTAGCGACAGCAAATTTTAGTATCGGTTTAATCCATATTAGAAACATTTTAAATTTTATTTCATGCGATATAATATTTCTATTTATTAATGCCCATCTGTTCTTGGCACTGCCTATTATCCTTTCAATATGTCTCTCAGCAGAAGCAGTATTATGAATAGTTTAGCATAAAACCTTAGTTTCTTGTATAAGTTTAATCTCAAAAACGCCATTAATCTCAGCATCATGAAAATAAACATAATTAAATTCTGTTCTGTTACCTATTTTTAAAGCTCTCGTCTTTTTACTGTTTATTCTCAGCCCTAGTGTTAACAAATATCTACTTAAATCATACAAATCTAGTGTCACATTATTTTTGGAGAATTCAACATTATTTGGATCAATTGGAAAGATTATTTTCAAATCATCAGCAAATTTGCAAACTCGACCGTTAGGGATCTTAGTTTCCAAATGTGCAAATACAATTTTAAATAAAATTGGCCCCAAACTTGATCCCTGTGGAACTCCACTTGTTACCCTTTTCGATTTAGATATCAAATCGTTTACTTGAATACTCATTCTTCGATTATATAAATATTATCTAAGTAATCCAAAAATAGTCGGATCAATATTCAATAAATTAATCGCATTCAAAATAGCATCAAAAGATATAGAGTCAAAAGCTTTTGAGATATCTATGAATACAATTAATGCATCTAACTTTTTCTCATCTAATGTAATTACATGTTTCCACATAGAGAGCATATTAGTAGTTGTCGACCTGTCTTTCGTAAAGCCATGTTGGCATATATCGAAATCAGCCGGCAGCATACGTTCTAAATGATCAAGTATCAATCGTTCTATTATCTTCAAAAACGAAGGGATAATAGAGATTAATCTATAATCACTGGCACACGTTGGCTTACTTACTTTTGGCAAAGGTTTAGCTACTATTGTTAGTATATCGATTGGTAATTTCCCATTCTTCAAAATTCTATTTATAAAATTGCAGAGCGCATTCATAAAATTTAAAGGTAATTGAAGTAGGTTATCAATCGATATACCAAGGTGATCTTTTTGTTTTTTTGATTTTATTTTTAACATTAATTCTATCAATACATCACTGTCAATAACAAGTCCTAGATCCTGGTTTCCCGAAGGATCCGGTAGATCAATGAAATTGCTTTCGTTCTGTGGATTACATAACAAGTTGCCAAATACTTCATCCAATTCACAGAGAAATTCATAATCAGTTTTACCCACAGGTAATATAAGGTTTAATTTTTCCTTATATTTACTGTAGTCTGTGAGGAGTTTGTATCCTAGTCTAGGATTACTCTTCAGTTTGGCCAAAATAATTCTCTCTGATCTTTGACGGATTATCAGCAGTGATGAATTAATTTCTTTATCGATCAAATCTAACCTCATTTTTAATACTATTGATAAGACTACATTTCATTATATTATCTCGTTTGATTCGTAGCTTACATAACTTCCTATTGATTCGCTTTGGTATAACATCCGTAAATGTAGATGCCCTAAATATATCAGATAATAACAATGAAACAGAAGAAACAAATTCGTCATTGTTCATGATAAAAAAACATTCATAATCAATTGGTAAGCTTAATTCTCTAAAAAGATTCCAGTTGATTCTGGAACATTGCACGTGAGCATTCTCAAAATGAGGTGTCAATGTTTTGCTACTCAAAATGTTCCATTGTAAAATAATTTGTTTATGATCCAATTCTTTCAAGTAATTTACAACATCATAACTGTGTGAGTTCAACACTTCAACTTCTAAATATACATGGTCTAAGCATTCCGAACCTCTAGTTAGTTCCTTTATAATCTGCTTAAGATCATGATTAGAGAAAAGATTGATTATTTCACAGTCATGCACCTTATTAAAATCTCCTACCACAACAATGTAACCATGGCAGTCGAAAATAGATTGAAAGGAATTGGTAAACATTTGATCACCATGTAAATTAGCATACGGCGGTCTGTAAACCGCGGTTAAAATCAGGTTATCAATTTGTATAGTTAAAAAATCAATGACAGTATTATATTCGCTAGTATGTAATACTTAAAAGAAACATGTTGCGCGACAGGAAATAAACAATTTACCTGATTTTCGGATTGCGTACCGAAATATTTGAATCCAATGTCATCATGATTTTTGCATATATTTCGGCCTCCAATTACGGAGGCCTATTTCAATGCCAAACACATCACACACTTAGCAGTTGACAATCAATATATCCAAGAATTTGAATACTAATTTAAAGCCTCATTTATATATACAAAATCCTTGATGACAGTGGATTCAAATATTTCAATTTTACAATCGAAAATCAGGTAAAAGTATCTAACCTATTTACATTTAATATCGATTTGCTATAAATAAGTACTCCTCCACCTCTTTTATCCAGTGACCTGTCTTTCCTAAATATAGAATAATGAGGAATTTCAAATTCATAGTTTTCAATGTTCTTGTTCAGCCAGGTTTCAGATAAAATTATAAAGTCAAAATTGTTACTTATTATAAAATCACACAGCAAGAAAGTTTTATTCTTAACACTTCTACAATTAGCATAAAATAAAGTATATGAACAACCCAACTCATCTTTACAGTCTTCAATAGTTACTGATTTTACTTTTGTCGTTTCCTTATACTTCGTTTGTTGGGTACCGTAGCTATAGTTCGTAGCTCTCCGCTGTCCACACCATTCATTAATGAAACCCCGTTTTTTGTAATTTTAGAATCGATTGACACACCCTTGATTGTAATTTGTTCTGGATGACTTGATTTATGATCTAAATTCTTCTTTACCTTTTTTGCCGCTGACAATTTTCTTTGGAAAAAAGTCTTGTCTCTGGAGATGAATATGTTGTGAAAGTTACGACATTCTTCTTCCTTCCTATTAATATTCTCCACTTGCTTGTTAGTCGGCCTCTTTGATAATTTTATCACAACCGGCCTTGGTCGTTCCGATTTTTTGCCAACTCTAAAGTATTTTGTTATTTCAACCTCTGTCGTATCTCTAATTGAAGCATTTAACCTCTCAACATCCTTATGATCAGCATTTTCATTAAGATTAAATAAAATTAACTGTTTTTGTTTTCCGATTCTTGCAGAAACTTCATTACATAAAATATTCAATATTTCTTCACCTGAAGAACTGCTTTTTGTAGATATATCGTCTTCTTTAGTTATTTCACTTAACTCGATCCATGGCTTAACATTGTCTTTTAATTTATCTATCTTGTCGTTTAACGCAACGGTCAATTCCTCAATTTTAGCGCTTAAGTTATCATTTCTCCTTTCTGATAAATCCAATTTTGCTGAATAATTGCTAACATCCGACTCCAGCTTAAACATTTTATTTTTAATAGTGTTGTTCTCCTCCCTTAGCTCCTTCATGGAGTTTTGAAGGTCCGTAATATTTTTTTCAAATTCAGTATTCAAAAAAGTTGGAGCCATTTTAAACCGCGCCCGTAACCCAGAATTCAAATTCAATTTCAATGAAATTTTTTTATTTTATAACCATTGATTCATTTTTTTCTTATGTTTCGACGCTATAACGTAATCTTTCTCATAAGTCTACGTTTGCGGATACTATTCCGAAAATGATACATAGAAAATTATGCAAATTTAGAATTAATGGCGATTATGTTCTGAAATGTAATCTTATCAATATTATTATAAAACGAATTTAGATTTCATTGATAGTGAAATTTATTAATCATAGCTGATAATCCGTCAAAGAAAAGAAAGATGCATATTGACTAAACAAAAGAGCAGTCATAAATTATTAACTTTGTACTGGCCATAAATTGCCGCGGACAAGGCTCGAACATGACCACGTCTGCTTCGGATTCTGGTGTTCTAAAACTGAGCCACCCTGCCGCAAACTACACTACACACATGGCAGGGTGGCTCAGTGGTTTGAGCACCAGATTCCGAAGCTGATATGCCAAGGTTTGAGCCCTGTGCGCGGCAATTTCTGGCCAGTACAGGATAAGTTCCCAATAAGGACGAATCCGATTTACCGGATGAATTGCCCTTTCTACACTGTAAAATTCTTAGTTTATACTGGCATATGTAAGTAATCAATGAGTCAGGTGCATATATCAACACTAGATATGTTTTAACTGAATAGTTATTTAATAAGTTTAGAATTGCGAACAAATAGTAAACGAAAAAAGCGTATAAATCGTTAATAAGACAGTTTAATTATTAACAGTTAAATACTGTTTGTTGCGGATAACTAATATATATGCAAGTATGTATTAGGTGTTGCGAAACTAGTAACAAATTAGTTCAGTTGTGACAAGCAGGATAAACCAAAGGCAGCATGAACGGAAAGTATAATCTCAGTAAGAACGAAAGTTTAATTATATTTCATTTTCATGATGTTGAATTAAATAGTACAGCACTGAGATCAATCTTGGGAAAAAGATCAAATTATTTATCAAAACTTTCTCTTTAGCTTCTACAGAAGAAATTTCATATTTTACTATTTGGTCCGGTGCTGATAAATGCTATCAGGCGATGCATATAAAAATATATTATTTTAAATAGACCAATTTTGGAATATATCTCACTTCATAGAGCTGTACAAAATGTTATAGAGTATTAGCTCTGTGTCCAAAACAAAATATACTAGCAGACTAAAAATCTTATCACTACAAACATTATGACTTAGGAGGCTGCGCTATTTTACAAACATATTTTAATTGGTTAACTGTTTGGGTGTCTATATGATTTCAATAAGGAAGATTCGTGAAGGAGAGACTAGGTCTGAACAATCGGCGATCTCTACTCATTTCGTGGGAAATATGATGGGGAATTTGTTTTCAAAAATTTATTAAATTTACTATTAATTATCAAAAGGACATGGACGAACGAATCCACCAAAGAATATTTTGAATTATTTTTACTAAAGTATAAAAATTCTGCGATGGTATTGAATCTTTTAACTTTTATTATTCTCTTGGTTAAACGAAAGTCCAAGATAAATAAGCCATTAGCATATATTTTATAACTCTTGCCTCTATCATATTGGAAAAACAAAGCATTATATCATTATATAAGTTATATTTACAGATAAGCAATTGATAGTTACGGTTCTTACTTATGAATAACATTATTTTTGTATTGCACCTTGATTTTTCCAGCTATCGGGCAAACTGAAAAACCCGTTATTATTTGGATTATTAACAAGCAAAGAAAATGTTTTCATTACAAATATTGTGTTCTCTCTTTATTATAATAAAATTATAAATAATTCATTTGGCGTACACGATGAAAATACTGCAGTACGTCTGCGTGTTGATAAAGCGTCTAACAAAATTATCGAGATTTATTTATTTATATATGACTTAATAGATATATTTATGTGATGTGACGTATTTTATCTATTGTACATTCACTGATATTGTAATCTATTTAGTAAAATATGTGTGGTCCAAACCCAAACGAGGATGTTCGATTCTATTCTATTCATTTCAATTATATATAAACATGCCGGCATCTAGCCACAATTTCCCGACGTGTAAAAGTGAAGAATTAAAACACACGAAGAATTATTTTCTATAAAGATGATATAAATAAGGAAAATGTAAACTATTCTTAATTAAGCATTAAAAACACCAATACACTTAACTCTAAAACTAAAAATATTTTCCTATAAATACAAAATAAAACTGCCACTAAAACCACTTTTTCTAAGTTCGCAATAAAATTGTAACACACGGCTCCGCGTTACAACCCAACAATGTTCGATTTTGACAAATACAGTGCTCTTTAAGGTCAAATAATCTAAATCTGTTCTTATACAATATTTTTTTATCTGTGATTTTAGAAACAATCTCTGTTAGTTTCAAGCAGTTTTAATTGATATTTCTTGAACTGCAATTTTATTTGTAATTAATAGGGTTTTTATGAAATAGACAGAACCGCGCGCGATCCGCGTGGATCACGCGGTGGACTATTGTGTCACAGCGGATTTATTTTGCTCAGTTGGATTATTCGCTGTTTACTCGAAGGATTTACGGTTCACATTTAATTATGCCTACGCTCAGTTGGATTATTCACAGTTTACTCGAAGGATTTACTGTTCACATTTAATTATGCCTATCCGAATTTCAGAGAATAATGGATTATTATAATGACATGAGTTAAAAACATAGCAAACAGTGAACTAATTATTTGTGAATTTTTGTCATTGAAGTCTTCACACGTAGTAAACACATTCATTTTCAGTGACAACTTTTAACAGTGACTATGTTCATATCATCATGTATTTTCAATCGGTTGCGTAGATCGAGAAAAGTACAGCAGAGCAACATAAAAAGTGTTCTGATTCAGATGGACTTTGAAGAGAAAGAAGAATGAGAAACTTTACCAAATGGAAGGATTTTTATTGAAGTTCAATTTTTAGAAATCTTCAATGGATAGCCAGTAATAATGCAATTGGATACTGGAGCTGATATGTTGGTATTACCAATGACTTGGTCGTTAAACAATGTGAAACCTACGAGAGAAGATTTGTGCTAGGAATCGAGGGCATTGATCGTACCTGCGGGCGAATGGGACATTAAAGTTTTAAAAAATGTAAATATCTACTATACGTCTTTTGTTGTATGGAATACTCGTACGCCCTTTTTAGGATTTTATTTTATTAGAACTTAGGTTAAGACGATAGATTGTTAAGATAAACGTATATGTTTCTTGAGGTTGGATAGCATGAATTCCATAAAGACGATATATACTCCTTAAGTGCAGTACGAGATCAGTTGTTTGTCCTAATGTTAGAAAGAGTTTCAAAACCAAAACAACACTATATTCCAACATACTGATTGCAGCAATTTTCCAGGGCCAACGAACGAACGCTTCGAACAATGGCTAGAATTAAATGAAGGGTATCAAAAGTATATGGTGCTCCTCCAAAGAAATTTGCCGCAGCGGCTCAAGCATCACAAGAGATGATAGAGACCGGTGTTCTTGAACCATCATCATTATCTGTTTTCAAGCTCCAATTGTTTACGCTACGAAAAAGAACGGTTTGCTCGACCGGCGGTTGATTTCCGGCAATTAAAATGGCGACTAAACTCGATCCTATAGGTAGTGGAAATCAAATAATTTGCCGTGTTTGACCTTAAACAATCGTTTTGGCAAATTGGCGTTTGGCCCGAAGACCGATGCAAATTAACGGTGCAAGTAACCCAAATTCATTTTCAACTCACTCGAGTACCACGTGGTTTTAAAAACGCGCCGACAGTGTTCCAACCAATGACGGACACTTTCGTATCCGACTTACCCTGTAAATATCTCACATTGACGATGTTATTATATAGATCACTACTGAACACCAATTACGTATTCGGCTGCAGAATATCTTGCCCAAAGCCGTAGAATGTCGATTACATATTAATCCAGAAAAAGTTCTTATTGTTCGGCAATTGCGGATCCTGGGTCACTCAATCTCAGCGTAGCGATTTATGTCATTAGATGCAAATGTACAACCCATGAAGGAAAATCTGGTGCCCACTGATAGAAAAGAATTGAGCTAATTTATTGGTACGATGAATTTCTATAGACCATATCTCACAATAATGACGATTACGCAACAACCCTTGTTTAATTTAAATAGTTCTTAAATACCGTTTTGTTGGACGAAGCAGGCCTAATAAGCGCTTATCCTATGAAAACAGAAATTAACTACTTTTACATTCCCGTTAGGTAGCGTGTCAATTGTTGCATACGCGTCAGATTTTGACCTAGGACAGTTTAACAAGCGGACGGACGTCCAGCGCAATATATAAGTCACACATTCATTGAGGTGGAGTAAAACGCTACTTTCATAGAAAGAGAGTATCTAGTTGTATCTTGGGCACCATGAATGTTTAGGTATTTTACCCTTGTACAACATATTAACGTTTGTATCGATCATAAAGCACTAGTGCATTGGCGATCGCTGGATATTGAGAAGAAACGAGTACACTGGGCCATTGAAGAGTTCAAGGAATACGATGTAACAATTCATTAGACTGTAACACGCGACTCCGTGTTACAACCCAATGCTGTTCGATACAGTGCTCTTTAAGTTCAAATAATCTAAATCTGTTCTTATACCATATTCCTCTTTACGGTAATTTTAGAGACAATCTCTGCTAGTGTCAAGCAGTTTTAATCGATATTTCTCGAACTGGAATTTTATTTGTAATTAATAGTGTTTTTATTAAAAAACAGAACCGCGCGCGATCCGCGACGATCACGCGGCGGACTATTGTGTCACAGGGAATTTATTTCGCTCAGTTGGATTATTAACAATTTTATTGTTATCAGTTAACTGTGCCATTCCGAATTTCAGAGAATAATGGATTATAATAATGACATGAATTAAATTATAGCAAGCGATGAATTAAATATTCGTGAGTTTTTTGTCATTGAAGTCTTTAGACGGATTATACAGAATATTTTCCTTTATAAACATAAATCATTTTACTATGTTCATATTATCATGTATTTTCAATCATTTGACTATATTCATTCCAATCCAGACATTTGTGTAAGAATAACTACTTGTGTGCAAAACATTTTTCTTTATAAACATAAATCATTTTACTATGTTCATATTATCATGTATTTTCAATCATTTGACTATATTCATTCCAATCCAGACATTTGTGTAAGAATAATTTCTTGTGTGCAAAACATTTCACTTTATAAACATAAATCATTTTAATCTTTGCCGTCTAGGAGACGGACAATTTAGTTTAACTGTGAATGGTGTTTAAGGCCTATTTTGCATAAAAATCTGTTTTTGCAGCTGGCCAACATATATTCAATTTGGACTAACTGTGAATTATATTTCTATTGCAACATTATATCTAATATATGTATGAAACCAAGTTTCGGCTTTCTCACATCTACCATCCGAAAAGGATCAGAGACTGATTAGGCGCACGGGTGGTAATAATATCCACCATTGATGTGTAGGACGGGTATAAAATTCACGAACTAGAAAGCAACCCGGAAATGGACCCCTACAAGACACCCGGAATCGAGAATGCGACAGCTGATGCGCTCAGCAGAATTTCCGTTGTGAGAGTTTCGCCATTTATCAGTCTCTGAAGAACAACGAAATGATTTCACATGCCAGGAAATAGTCAATCAGTTAAAAAACACAATGATGTCCGTATCATATAAAGGTCTAACCTGCAAAATTGCCTATTGTTGCGAATAAAATTCATGGCCTTCTGGCATGAAACGTTGGGACATCCCGGTGCCAGGAACTTCATTTTCACATTATATTGGCGATTGTATTGATTTGGCATGTCCGAAGAAATTCGTAAATATTGTCAATAGTTCACTACGTGTCAGCGTTGTAAACCTCAAAAAGGAGAAATGGTCACCACGATGCTTTCTGTGCCATTACACTGAAGCAGTTTCAATATATTGACATTATAGCTCCACTGCCAGTGACTCGTGGCGGGGTATACTATGTGTTTCTTGTGGTCGACAAGTTTACCCGATGGGTCGATTTTGTACCACAGTATGAAATCACAAAGGAGAAGATTATAAAGTACTTTGAAGAGTGATGGCTCAGTCGAGTTGTTGCACTATCCAAATTCCAACGCGACGGTTGAGTGAGGACACAAGAAAATGAAAGATTTTTTGCGATGTTGGAGCTACGAGACTCCGGTATTCTGCACTTGCCAAATTTGAAGCCTAAACCCTCAAATTGTCCAATCTAGGGCTGAAATGATTTCAACAGAAAGTCCTTGCTGAAGTGCACGAATTAAGTTGAAATATTCAACATAATGATGGAAGCAGACTTCAAGCCGCAGAATTAAACATAAATCAATAAATATATGTATTTTGTTTTTCTAAATAGACATGCTTTATACGAGCAAACTCTTATTAAAAATTGATTAGAAATAAAGCATGTGCGTTAGAGTTTAACAATTATTTCTGACAGATTAAAAAATTTAGTAAGAGCATTGTCTGCACTAATAGATACTTTGACTGCGGAGTTATGGACAATTAAGTCTCGGCCTAACGACACACTTATAATTAATTCTGAGGGAATCCATATAAACGACCCAAACAGCATAGATGAAGTCAACAACACGTTATTGAAAGTCCTCAATCTATTCCAACCGTACAACACATAACTTTAACTAAGTCTATTTTTTTCAAAGCCACAAAGGTTTTCAATATAATAAACGTGGATAAAAGAAGAATAACATTTGATAAATTTATAAAAGTGGTTAATCTATATTTCTTAGATAAATTCTTCAGTGGCAAATACCCTGAATAGAGAGAGTACCAGAGCGAAGGCGAATGTGTAGAATTTCTGCCTGTCTTGCTCTGTGTCCTTTTGTCTTGTAAGTTATCGTCGGGCAGATGGGTACCAACCAGTAGATAAGCAAAATCAAGATGAATAGTATGCTATGTTGAGGGCTACAACGAGTCTTGGTTATGATAATGCGGTAACAACAAGTGAATGACAACATACGGATCTGATTAACATAATAGGAAGTAACGATCTCCCAGAAGCGCAGCAGCAAGATTTGACGTGACTGACTGTAAACTTTGTAACTGTTGAATTCGTATTTTATTGTACGATAACTAAATGTATGTGTCCTGTGAACACAACATATCAGCTGCTGGCGCACAGCGTCATGAATAGCAAGAAAATAACGACTGAATTTGTTATATATAGCTTCTACCAATTTCGGATTATTCGAGGGAAAACAATTTGGCTTTCTGAATCCTTTGATTTCTGATTGACAGTTGGTGAAAATTCCAATAAGTCTACATGGTAATTTGGCAAAGGAGTTGACAGTATGACGAAGCAATTCCTCATCAACGGACGATAAAAGAAATGACAGAATTTCTAATTTGACATTTCCGATACTTCAGATGTTTTGATAGGCCAAAAGTAACTCGCAATAGTAATATAGAACGTCTAAATATTTCCGTAATACTTTCTCTTTTCGATGACTGAAGGATCTTGATCGTATTTTGATTTAGTTTGATGGCATAATAAATCAAATAAAGTAGTTTTAATTTTCGATGTTTTTAGAATTGATTTTGATTCTTTGGTCTACTGAGTGTGGTAGGACATTTTAATATGCTTGGCGTGAGAGGCTAGGTCAGAACTAATGATGAATATGTCATCGAGATATGGCAAACAGTATTCTATGTAATCACACGGAATATTGTCTATAAAACTTTGAAATGACTGAGTAGCTCATGTTAAAATATTCGAATAAATCAAAAGAAGCGATGGTAACTGTCTTCTATATTTCTTCTGGTGCAATTGAAATGGGATGGTAGTTCGTCTATGGTCTATTACGGAGAAAAATTGTTGCAACTGAGTTTGTCTAGCAATGTAATTATAGTAAGAATTGCGTGTTTATCTTCTTTTTTCACAGAAATTAGCTTGTGATAATCCTCACAATCTCTGAATAATCCATTACCCTTACTGTCCAAGTACAGTGGGATGACCACGTCCAATTTTGATTGTTTAGTTATATCTACTTCTTGTAGTCATGTAAATTCATCTTGAGTGTCATTGAGTTTGGCAGGATGTAAAATCTCTTTATAGGTTGTTCTCTAATGTTGATATATTTCATTCATATACTGGTATCAAATTAGCACTTGTATTCTCTAGGATCAGTTGTTAAATTCCAATGATCTTCTGATTTGCTAGATCAACGTTATGCCGATATTAGAATATGAATTCAAATGTGTGTATTTTACGTGCGACCTTGGCAACAACAAAATTGTGCTAAAATTTGCGAAGTAAAATCCTATCGTGAGAATCATGCTGATAACCACAGGATGGATTTGGCTCATTCGTGATTGTTGCAAGCAGTACCACTAAAGGCATCTCGAAGTTCATTCATTTCTTGTTGGTCGGTTGCGTCAGAGATAAAGATTGACACATTTCACTTACTTTATCTATTACAATTAGGGTTATAAATATCATTATAGAATAGAATATTATATATTTATTTGGATTCAAATCACACAAGGTCCATCAAATAGATCATAATATTAGAAATTTTACAATATATAAAAGATATCACATCACATAAATATGTCCATTAAGTCTCTTATAGATAAGTAAATCTCAATAAACATTATATATGATTTATCAACAATTTAACATCCAG